>PVJX010002360.1:0-131113 GCA_004027295.1 Dolichotis patagonum
GGAAATTAATACAGGAGAAATTGAGAGCATGTCGTGCACAGAGTAATGATACTGCAAAACATCTGCATTATATACGCAGAGTCTGGGAAGGTGTTGGCAAAAGGAAAATAAATATCTGGGTGAAACTGAGGTTGCCAATCAACTGATACTTAAACAAGAGGCTATCTATGATTATGCAGACTGAAATAATGGGTTCACGAAGGCCCTGAAAAGTGGAAGAAAGAGATCAGAGAGTCAGCTAGAGGGCGGAGGACATAGCCAAGAGCCAAGGGTAGGCAGCAGAGAAACGACAGGAGCCAAGGAAGATGCTGTGTGCTGGCCTCCGCCCTGCACTTAGAATTTCACCCAGTGAGAGCCTCATCAGACTTCTGAGTGCGCAACTCACCCCAGTGCTGGCAGTAATTAGAAGCAGGAAACTGATCGGGGTGCAATGCCTGCTCAGGGGGTGCAGGACAGTGAGGACTGATCTGACTTCTCAAAGCGATTTTACTGGTGGGGAAAGCCCAATACTTAAGGGAACTATTGATTTTCTGTAGTGGTCTGACCACGAGCTGACGGGGTAACCACGAGCACTCTCCGGACAGCACTGTGCTTCTCTCCTTGGCACTGGGTGACCAGTGCTGTGCTGGTGGCAGGTTTCCAGCACACGACAGAAGGCACTTTGTACAGCTGGGAACAGAATGAACTTCTCTGGGAACTTCTCTGGGCAGAGAAACGTATAACGACAATTTATATAAATTTATGCAAATATCTACACTTACTTGTATTTCATTATAAAATACAACATAAAACCAATGCATGCTTACTTATTGGTTGTTTTATGCACCATGTAAATATATATTTATAATTATTTTACTCAATAGCCAAAAATTTTTCAGAGTAACATTCTGTCTTGTGAGGGGGAAACCAAAACTACATTTACGGTACAGGTGAGCTCATCGTCCATTGCAAGCTAAAAGCAAGACCCGAATAAGAACAATGCATTTCTCTCTGCTGGAGGTATCACTAGCGTGCTTTAGTCTCAAAAAACAGTGTTCATACTTTAGGATATTTTTAAAGAACTCGACTACAAAACTGTGCTTTCAATAATATTTCATGGCGATGCTTTGTGAAAAATTTAAAACTTTAGGTCAATTGTTTTGCCACAAATTTCTCTCTACTGCACTTTTTAATCTAGCAGCTTGAATTAAGTAGGTACACCTACCTGAACAGAATAATAAAAAGTCTCTGTCACGGTGTGAGTCTGAGGTGATAGAGCTCCCAGTCCCTGCTCACTATTTGGAGTGTGGAGAAGAGGCCAGGGGCTTTTCTGGAAGTCGGTGCAGTGAGGTTAAGTAGAGCCCACATCTGTGCAGAGATTGCTGTGAACTGATTTGGGTTGTCTCCAAATAATTCAGGCTCCAATATTAAATTTTCCATTGGCATTCAAACATCAAAAATATATATATATTGAATAGTTATTAATTCATAAATTTTCAAAATTGAGCATATGATGTGCTCCTTTGAGAGGAAAAGACAATAGTGTACAATAGTGCCATGTATATATATGTACTGACTCACACTGAGTACACACATGCACATACACACCTACAAACACACATATATACACACACATGCACATGCATACATATATATATATATATATATATATATATATATATATATATATACACACACATGCATATCTCAAAGAGAGGAGAGAGAGAGACCTCCCAAAAATGTGTACAAAACTCAGGAAAAGAACTTGTATAAATATTTTATAATACTAAAATTTTCGAGACATCATGTGATTAGTACAAGTTACCTTTGGTCTCTACAATTAAAAGAGGTGCTCAGAGTGGTGGCCACGAGCTTCCAGATGTTTATTAGTACAGCGAACTGCTGCTTGGGTCACCTTGGTCCCTGAGATTGCTGCACATGCACTTTCAATTTCCTCTCTAAGAGGCGGCAGTCCAATGGGTTTTCAGACATACGGGGCATCCTCGAAGGTCCCCCACACGAGACTGCTTTTCCTGATGTGTGTATGCATTTTTTGGCTTCTCTCTCTCTCTCTCTCTCTGTCTCTCTCCCTCCGTCCCTCCCTCCCTCTCTCTCTCAGCAATTAATGAGAAGTATTTTTAGAGAATTTGTTTCAACTTACTATTTATCCATCACATAAATTGAATGTTCAGTGTATGAAATGAAAATTATGGTAATTCTGCTACTAAAAGATAATCAAAATCTATACTTGCATGCATATTCTACATTTTTAGACTTCATACTTCATAACTGGGTGGTAAGCAGAGGGGTCACTTCAGGAGACAGTCTTCATAGACTTCATACTTCATACTTCATAATTCATGTCACATATAAAATGTGACATGAATTAAACACTATAATTAAACTTAAGACTGTTTCAGACATTTGGTGCATTTTCTTTAAAACAGAAAGTATATTGTAAATAGCATCATAAAAACCTCTAATAGATAATTTTTGCCATCACCAAGAGACTAGTTTGGGACTGGCTTCCAAAGGTGAAATGATTGAGACAGAGAAGATTTTCAATTAAAAATTTTAAGGTAATCTCAAACTATCTTCCACTAGAACTTTCAGATATGTATGTGTGTGTGTATATATATATATATATATATATATCCAACTATGCTAAAACGTTGGCATTGGTGCACCGTTCTTGTAACTCTATTTTTGAATTGTAAGTTCATATCTGTTTATTTTGCTATTGAGATTCTTCTTGCTTTTGCCAGAAATTTTAATATGGATAGCTATTGTAATTGCTTTCTAAAATATTAGGTGTTTGTGAAATAAGTAATCTGACAATAAACATAACTGTTAAATAAAAAAATAATATTGATTTTTGTTTTTGTTACTTCTTTTCCTTCTTTCACTTTTTAGGATCTGGACATAATATGTGTTTGAGAAGGGGAGACAGACAAAAGCAAAGCTGTCATGGACAGTTGAGTTCTCCAAAGCCTTAGGCTTTACTATTTCTTGGTCCTTAAATCCACGTTATTTTTAAAGTGATTCAGGTTATATATATATGTGTATATATATATATAATCTTTTCTTCTGAATCACACTGTCCTCCTCATTGTCCATATTTTAGCGTGTGTCCAAATATGTGTTCTTCGTGACAGATTTTGCAATCTTGCTGCCCAGAGTTGGAAAAACAGTCCTTGAGCTTTGATTGGACCAGCATCACACAAATCCAAGGAGCACCAGTGTACTGACGTAGTAACCCTTCCCACTGAGGAGCACTCTTTTCTTTCTATCACTCCAATTCTTTCGGCTCCTTGCCAAGCTCTCCAGTGCTCTTATGAGACAGTTTTGGTTTTTGTTTGTTTAATTTGTTGTCACAGAGGGCACCACGGTGGCCTCACACCTGTGGCTCTGTGAGACGTCCACTGTCCCTTGGGCTGGTGTGGAGAGGGACAGAGCCTGGGACAGGGCTCTGGTCCAGTCCCACTCTGCCCAGGGCCCGAGGCCCCCAGAAATGAGCCTGCTCCCCAGAGACACTCTTGGTGTGATGTCTCTCTTTGAACACCCTTGGATAACACTTACAAAATAAAAGTCTTTCATCCTGATTAGCCTGCACCCCTGGTTTTTATCTTCCTATTTCATAAAAATCTATACTTCTTACAAAGAATGCCATCTAGATCCAAAGATAGAGATTGATACCATTTTTAAAACTCCTAAGTGCTAGTCCATTTTATAAATATATTTACTGAACTTAACAATTCAAAAATGACAGACTCAAATGGTTTGTTTCTTTGTTTATCCACTAGAAGCCAAGCATTGTGGGACCTTTACCCCTTTAAATTTCAATTCGTGAGATGTGTTTCTGGGTCACTAAGGTTGGTCTTTCGATTTTGATAAATCTACAAAACTGTCCCCTGAAGTGACCCCTCTGCTTACCTCCCAATTAGCATGCAGTTATTTGCAGACCAGGCACCTGAAAATTAGTGTCTCATTAAAGTTTTGATTTGCATTTCTCTTGTTATGAGTGCGGCAGCAGCCACTTCCCTCTCTAATAGGCCATTAATGACCCTCGTCCTGATGCTGTCAGATTCTCCCCTGCCTGCTGCTCTGCTGGGATCTTTCTTCTTTCTGCCTCACACATCATTAGCTTAGAAACTCAAAACTTTGTGCAAGTCAACTACCCAAACTTTCCCTGTCTGTTGTTTTTGTTTCTGCTTTTTAAAGGATGACCTCCTCCAATTACTCTCATCAGTTGTTTTGCAGTTTCCACGTGGTACTTTTTAAAATTAATTAGCACACGTTTGTGGTGGATGCTGGTTATTTCCATGGTTAGAATTCAGCGCATGTACAGGAGACCTCGGCCTCTTTTTCTGTCTCCTCCCTCTATGCTTCAGTCCCTTCACCTTTGCAGATTGACCTCCTGTTTCCTCTGTCTGTCTTTCATTTTGCTCTTTGTTTTAGTTAGACTTTGGATTTCTCATTCTATAGTCAAATTTTTGGCATTGGAAAGTTTGGGCATTTATGTCATATTAAAAATAACATTATTCAATTTGAGTAATTACAAAAACTCACGGTTCTATTAATTAGTGCTCTTATACCAGAAGTATTTTAAATTTTAATGTTCCATAAGCATTTGAGGTTGACATTTTTAGTTACCAAGATTTAATTTTGTATGGCTGATTGTAAAACACACATACATTCCTACTCGTATTAAGTAGGAATACGCATGAAGTAAATGTAAACGTGCAGCTATGTACAAACTTACCAATATATTATTTTTCCATTAAGTACTTTTTAATAAAGAGTAGATGTTGAATTTATTCAAGAGCTTTTTCAGTATTTGAGATGATCCATCTTATTTTCTTAATTAATCATTCTATTAGTTTTCTGTTTTACCCTCCATCTGTTCTTGGCAAGTTACAGTTGCACGTCCTGCTCATTTATGCTCACCAATTTTTTTTTGAGAAATCTTCATAGCTAAAATCACCATCTCACTATGGATGCTGTGGCTTCCCATGTGTGATTTTCATATCTTCTTTAATCTGTGCATGTATTTTGTCCCGGGAATGAAAAGCTGGCCAAGATACTTGGGTTTGGGAGACATAAACAGTAAATTTCCCTGGTGTCAATCCATCTTGGATGGGCATTTTAATGGTAGATGAGTCATCCTAAGGACATAAACTGCTGGAATTCATGCTGGAGTCTGATCCAATCTTAGCATGAGGATTTGGATGTGTTCTTGTTTATTTTAATGACAACAGTAACTGATATTTGCAGAGAGAAGCAACTTGAAAGAATGATCCAAAGTAATAAAGGGAAAAAATGAAAATCATGCTTAAAAGAAAATCATGCTTCCAACTCAGGGCACAGGAAGAATTAAGTAGCAACAGAAGAAAACTAAACCAAATCAATCTAATGGGATATGAGGCTAAACGTTATAGAAAAATCTTTTATATATAAGTACATATGTGTTTAGGTAATGAATCAAGTTAATCAGTGGAATAGCTTGAAAATTAAGTCAAAGAAAAAACAAAACAAAAAGACCATGAGATAAGGAGTGAAACCAATGAAAACCATGCAGATGTACAGGAGAGTGGAGAGTCAGTCAGCAGGAAATGCCCGTGCTGTCCAGGCCAGCTAGAGCTGGTGAGAAGAGAGAAATGAGTGCCCTCACAATGCACAAGGAGAGATCCACAGCTAAGCCCACCAGTGCGGAATTTTCATGCATCACCAGAGCTTACAGGAGGAAAATAAAAGAACAGACACGTGGCATTCAGTCACCAGGCTACATACTGGCATTCAGGGCACCAGAATGTTTGTAAATATTCAGGAAATTTTTTAAATTAATAAAGGTACATATTTCAGAAAATAAATGAGGAAGCATAATGAATAAATTTTCAACTTTTCCTCCATTCCACTTATATTAAAAAGTGGAAGGGCCTATCAAGACTCTGCAATGAGCAGAATAATAAAGTATTTCAATGAATTCAGCTATACTGAACCCAGAGGATACAACAAAGGAATAGAATGTAATACAAGAAACCCTTCAAATCCAATTTCTAGCTAGCATTAGCCCTGTATTACAGGGGTCATAACTTTGGGTCTCAAACAGGTAAATGGAACAAGGGAAATTTATATGTTTATATGCAAGAAATCATATTCATAGTGATAATTTTGTTCTGGAGGTCTGCTTTCAGGATTAACCTTTAAATGTGATTATGCTTGGTAACAGGAGTAGGGTGAACAAGGAATCAGAGCTGGTTAGGTGGAGGAGATGGAGGGGAAGTGATCTCAGGAGAGAAATGAAACCAATGCTGACCTTTACGATTGGCTCAGCAGAGGAACCAGGACCATAGCTGAGCTGCAGACAGAAAACAATGGGGGAGCTGTGTGTGGAATGACCAACAGTCCATCAGGGCTGGGGATAGAAAGTGGTTGATGCCTTCATTGGCCTCAGTTATGTGAGGAGCAGTCCTGATGCACAGTAGGGCAGAGATGGGAAAGCTATTTTCTTGACTTTGGATCCATCAGCCGAAGTATGACCATGACGTCATAGTCTATGTTAGGAAGACTGGCGATCTTACACTTTAGTGTTTCACTGGCCAATTTTTTTTCTCTTGATTGGACTGTTCTATTTGAATTTTGAAAGAGAATTTATGAGAAGCTGCCAGATAGACCTGAATTAGCTGACAAAGCTGCTGTTTCCAAAGATCTATTTCTCATGGGGAAGAATTTCATTCAAGAGCCTGTCTTCGCCACTGGCCTCTGCAGACACAGAACAGCAGCCGTGCCAGACGCTCCTTCCTCCTTTTGTGGATGTACGTCATCCCTTTTCTTCTAAGCCTACTCATTTCACGTGCTTCATTTTGTCTTCACAATTCTGAAAGCATTCAAGTGTAAGTATTTTGCACTCTGAAAAACTCTAAAGCATTTTTACGAAGTTTCATGTGTTTATTCAACGGCTTCAACATTTTCTAGAAAACTTAGTCATCACCCTGGAAATTCCTCTTTCATCCAGCAAAGCTTTCAGGAATGTGTGCTCAGTTTTCCAGCAGCTGCATCTGTTGGAACACTTTAATGAGGAAGGCGTAGGTTTAACCTACCGTCAGCTCCACCCACAGCTTCTCCTCAACACAGTCACCCAACTTAGGTGGTATTGTCTCAGGTCAGATGTGGATCTCGCAGAATCCTGCCTTGTGCCACCCTCCCCCACACTACCCCTCTTCCGAGCTTGTCTGAACAGTGCTACGCAAATGGCACAGGTTGTTTGCTACTCCAAGTGCCCAAGGCAAAGCACAGACCTGTGTTTGAGTCTCACACCCTTCCCCCAAATCAGACCCGCCCCGTGCCTCTGACCCAGGCTCCTCTCTGCTCTCTGCACTTCTCTCCACCTGTGTGTGTAACCTGGTCCCTCTCCCCAGTGTGACTGCTGACTCTTCTAACCCACATCCCCGCTTAGAGCAAACTTCCCTGTATCAATGCACACAGCACCCTGGATGAGCCTCGGACAGAAAGCCCTTCTCAGCATCCTGCTCGCCGCATCTGGTATGAATTTAAGCTCAGTGCGATGGAATGAAAAGTCTGCATGTGAACTGGTCTCTGCCTTTCCAAGGCCTCCCTTGCCTCTCTCCCTCCCACTGAGACAGCTTTCCTTTCCTGCCCAGGCAGTTCAGCTGCTTCAGGGCCAGTCTGATTGCCATTCTCTCTGGGTGGATGCAAATGAAGCCTCCTTTATTTGCACAGCTGGCTCTCACTAGGTTTCTACTCAAATTCCATTCCTGATGGAGACCTCTCTTCACCACCAGCACAAATGAGCCTCCCTTTTCCTCCTTAGTTTCTGTTAAAAACCTTATTTCCTTCTTGTGCTATTTTCAGCCCCAAAATATTCATGTCATTAAGCCGTTAATTATATCATGGGCTGCCTCTGTTAATATTTAACTGATTAATAACAACTGAATCTTTTATTAAGGAATCAGTACCATCATTAAAAAACAATGTCTAACTCAACCTCTATCAGTAATTTTAGTAATTTATGAATTATTTAGTAAATGCCATTAAGAGAACTCAGATAAAATTGTACACGTTTCTTCTAATGGACAAAAAATTCTAAAAAGAAGCAGAAAATAATTTCCCATATAAAGCAACAAAGAACATAAACTGGGTTGGTATAGGTTTATTACAGATCTGAATGGAAAAAGTTCTTGTTGCAAGATCTCCAAGAGTCACATGAGATACTTCACACCAGTTCTCCATGGAAAACATCTTATCTTTAAGAATATTCTAGGGAGAAGCGACACCCTTATTACAAGACAGTCTGGAAATTAGAAATGGAAAACTGGCAGGTAATGACTACCTCTTCTTGTTGTGGCCTATAAATTTTTGACTTGAAAAATCAAAACAAAATTTTCATTCCTATTTGTACAATTTATATATAATAATTGCTATACATATTTTGACACTGTGGATGTACTCTATTATAATTATGAATAGTAAGGTAGGCAAATAAGCAACTAATTGATTAGCAACATAAAACTAGCAAGAAGAGGATAAACTATGTAACTTCAGGCATCAGTCAACATTTTAGTGAGTATGGAGATCTGCTACAGCTTGCCAAGCCATAGAAGAATTATACCAAATTGAAGGTCTTGGCTCTAAAAAGAAAGGGATACCGATTTGCATTTGAGCAACTAGAGATCACACCTACTGTAATGTGATAGAGCAAACATGGCAGAAATTCTCTGCCCTACATCCCAGTTGGCAAGGAGAAATGTGGCTTGGCTGGCAGAGATGTTGCGCCTAACCTGGAGCTCTCCGTGGTGCTGCAACGGACTCAAACGTCTGGCTTCTCCAGAAATAGTTTGACCAACTTTTTGTTCTCTCCTGAAGTTGAGAAATGTCTCTCAAATATTCTCATGGCATAGGTGTCATAGAAAAGGTCAGAGTCTTTTACATTTGGCCTTTTATATGATCCTGGTCTTAAACTTTTTTCTTGATAAATGCATATCTATCAATAGGCATATATATATGTATGTATATATATATATATATATATATATATATATATATATATATATTCTCTTAATCTTTGATAAGTCATTCAGCAGAGAAATGTAATGTAAGAAACACAGATATTCCTACCATATGAGCTCTCTGCATCTTGCCTATCGTTTCCCATTATTATAGTTGTTGGCAGAGAATCTCCAAATAAGTTCCTTTTTCTGAACGTTCCTGCTAGTGACTAAATCACCAACATGCTCTTTTCACTCCGACAATGCAAATGAAGGCTGTGGTGGTTGAAGTCCTCCAGCCTGGGATGACAAACGACCAAGAGTTCATTCAGCTTCGTGGAAATTGTGCCGAACCTGCATGCATCGATACTCTTCCCAATTTGTAAGCTTTGGTTAGGTCTGCACTGAGTGAATGTAACATTTCATTGCAGCAGCATTAATGTAAACGTCCCATTTGGTGTGGGGTGATATTTAGGAACAGGTTCCCTGGTGTTCAGAATCTCAACAATTCATTCCCCACAATGCAACTTTTCCTCCTGTCCCCTCTGGCAAGCAATACCATGTATAGTTACAACTCCCAGAACCAGATAATGATGACCCGAGGCTCAGTGCTGTGAAGACCACTTGGCACTGACGTATGGTAGTAGCTCCCGAGGATGCCGGTGGATAGGATAACCTGGAAACTGTCTTCCTCCCCTCATCCCTCATCTTGGTTTACCATCAAGTGAGGGCATTATTCCTTTGACCATGGACAGATTTCATGTTAACTTGGATAAGAGCAAGCCTATCCCTGAATTAAGTAAGTCATCTAAATTTAAAATCAGTAGTTACTTACATTATGAGTTCAGAGTTTACCAAGGCACATTATTAAGACGTTTTTACTAACTCAGTAAATGCCAGCATCCATCAGCGTGAGCTGCAATACACACACATAACGGATGCAGCTGATACTGATATCTTTACACACGTGGAAAGCACCGTCTACCAATGTGCATATTGTGTGTTTATATGTATTTTACTTTATTTAGCATAAATTTTCCTTTAACATGTTTTTCACCAAATATGGAGACATTTATAGTTAACATAATTATAATTTATAATTAACTAGTATTTGATAGTACACTCTATTATTCTAATTATTCAGTCAAACTAATTGTACAGATTAGCAGCTTTCACTGAGATGCTTTTATGCAAGAACAGATGGTACTTCCACCAAGCCCACCCTCATTTTGTCACTGCATTCACATTGTCCGAAGGTGATTTTTCATTTATTTTAATTTTTAAGATATCAGCCTTGCTATCCTGGCATTCTAAAGGAGGCAAACTGATGGAAATCTATGTATTTTCTGTTTTTTAAGTCTAAACTATTAATCCCCATGATCACAGATGGATTCACTTTGTCCTATCTGTTGGAGACACTTAACTTCGCCAACTCCAACACCACTATCTGTCACATTATACTTTCAAAATCCTCCCAAGTTTGGTGTCCAGAGTGTCTCGTTCCTGTAAATAGGTGTCTGCCACTCTTCATCTCCCCTGGCAATGGTCCGGCTCCTCCTCCCTTAGGAATCTCTCCTGGATCTTCTCTTTCTCCTCACATGTATTTGTGGGAGCAGCATTATTCTTTAGTCAGTGAGTACAGTATACCACAATCGGATCAGAGGAACTGAACACCCACACTCCAATAATTATCATGCCTTTCTGTTGGGAACAGCCCCGCTCCTCCCCAGAAGCTATACTGAAATACAGGACCACCTTCATTAACCTGGGCCAGGCTTCTGTGCTATCAGACATTAGAATTATTTGCCCAAGCAAACACACCATGTACCTCTTACCCATCCTTGGTCTGTCCATTCACATTGTCCCCTGAACCTCTGCTAAGCATTCTTCTCGCTAACATCAGCAATGTTTTTAGCTTCAACCTACAAATGAGAAAAGGTGGTATTTATCTTTCTTTGCCTGATTAATTTTATTGTACACATACTGTGCCTATCATTTCTGAAGTCCAGTCTCTCTCACTCCATAACCATGAGAAAATAAAGTACCTTGTGGATTTTCCTAAGAAAGTAGCACTATTTTATGAAATCTTGGGTCTACCTTGACAGTTCTCTGGCTGTGGGACTCACCAGGGAGACTGAGGACAGGATGAGGTTATGTATATGCAGAGTTTATATAAATAACCATGCAGCTCGGAACCATCCCCAAATAGACTCTTCCAATTAAGTCACGTCTTTTGACAGGCTCACTTCTGAAATTAACACCTTTCAGGGAGTAATTTAATCAAGTAATCAGCTCTCCTGTAGCCTAATTGAATCCTGGCATGTTGGGGGGAGCAGAGGCAGTCCTGGAGCTGAAGCAGCTTCAGGACAGATTTCCAGTTGCGGGTAGAGCTTCTGAAGAGAGAGGGCAGGGCAGCACTGCAATTGTCCTTCTGTAAACTGAGTCACAGGACACCCGGAGGGAGGCGACTGACAAAGCACAAACTGAACTGGTTCCGCCACTCTGGTTGTAGAGCTTTGAAACTTCTGTCTTGACAACCAGAAACTCATGCGGGTGCTGTGAGAAAGTGACTGATAGAATCATCATCCACATCTCAATCTTCTAACCAGAACGAGCTGAAAGTTCTCTTTCCTGTGAGCTGGAAATTTAGTGAGCATCTGTCTCAGAATTCGCTCTGCTGTGATTCTAGGGAGGGCTTTCCACCCTGCCCTGTCTGGTCAGGAAGCCTTTGGGGTTTTGTTGGTAAGTGATTGCTTTCTTCTAGAAGGTCTACTTTGCCATGACTAATGAGTTCTACAGTATTTATTAATAATAGTGCTGCCATTTTTTCTTGCCATCTGTGCCTCTACCATTCAATGCCTCATAATGATTGTGTGCCAATAATCCAAAAAAGACATGGGGAAGGCAGAATGTGGGAGCTGAAACATCCTGGCTTGGGGAGAGAGAAAGGAGAATTCCTGGGTTCCTGGCTTCTGACACAGGGTCCAGGAGCACAGAGATGGGGAGCCACCTGCTCTAAATCTGGTGAGTATAAGGAACTGGCCCTCTGATGCTGGAAAGAGGGTTGTGCTACACTGGGTTGGGTCCAGGCCACAGATGTTACTGCCACAGGAGGCCATGGTTTCTGACACCTGCTTTCTCCTGAAAATTCCCTTCTGAGCTGCTGCCACGTAGGACTCTCTTGTGAAATTTAGAAACAAGACATTCATCTGCATTTAACATACCTTAAATCTCACATAGCAAGCAAAGTAATATATAGGACGAATTTTAAAGTAGATACAGCATTAGGTTACAACACAGATAATCAATAAATACATTGATTTTACTGGGTATCATTAAAAGATTAAGCAAACAAATGGGAAGAAGAGCAGAGATTCCTCCTAAACACCAAATATTGAAGGTTAGAAGGATGGAATAGAAAATCAATACTAGAACAACTCAGTGATAAGTGGAGCAAATCCATATGGACACTTAACTAGTATGTACAGCTCTAGGAAGAAAAAGGAAAATAGCACACCCTCAGAATAATTTCCCCCAAAATATTTATTACTTACTGTAGTGGTTTAAAAAACCTATGTAAAATTTCTGGTATTTGTTTGCTGAGCAGGTGGAGCTTGAGTCCCTCTCTTTTGAGTGTGAACTGGGCTTAATGAGTTACTTTTGAAACATAAAATACAGAGGATGGAAAATTTTAACTTCATAGCAGAGGCAACAGGCAGATAGCACAAAGATCTGAGTGTGAACCTCACCTGGAGCAAGTGACTTGGGTACGAGGGGTGCCTCGTTAGCATCCAGCAGAAAGGGTGTGTGGGGTCTGGAGTATTTTTCTGAAAAGTTTATAACCTGAGGCTAAACAGAAGAAGCAAATAGATAACACCAGCTGGCATGGCCTGCTAAGAAATACTTGACTTCAGCTCTCCACAGGCATCACGGTAACCAAGGGGAGACTAAGGAACAACCACAGAGTACTGGGAGAGACCAAGGCAATATGGTGGTTAAATCACAATCACTGTCAATTTAAGCCCAGAGCATGCTACATATGTTAGTGGAAACAACTCAAAAATTCCAATATATGCTATAGGCCAGTTCATAATGTTTTGTCAATGCTGATTCTTTAACCTTGGTACTTTTATCGTGATATGCGGATTACTAACATTAGGGGGAAGAGGAGCCTACAAGATTTCTCTTGTTATCTTTGCAACTCTGCTCTAAGCCTAAACTCATATCATGTAAGAATATAGGAACGCTGCTTCTGTGGATCACATAAGTCCAATAGATATGCACCTGAGATCCACTTGATACAGTTCATAAAATTAAAATAGAAAGCAAGAGTTAAGCCTTTGACCATAATCTAAAAAAACATTAAGGCTTTGGAAAGTCATTCAAAACCCCCTTAGCCCTTGCTTCTTTTGGAATATCTGTGGTTGCAAAGTAAAGACAGGAAGGGCAGACAGCTCACAGAGGAGGGAAAGTGCTTTTGGTGGGGGAGGGGGGTGTTAGGATTAAACAGCCAGAGGACTCGGCCACCAGGGACTTTGAACAGCTTGGCCACGCTCCTGGCTGAGAGGGAGGTGCAGAGACTTGGGTAAGAAGACTTCATCCTGGCAGGCTGCCTGGTGCACTGGCTGGACCCCACCAAGCACTGCCCTGGCAGCTTTATCCTACACCCTGGGCAAGGTGGCCGGTGGTACTGCTGGCCTGCAGCAGAGTACAGCATGTGGGTGACGCTGGCGACGCCAGGCACAGCTGTTAACTGCAGGATAATGTTGCACAGACAATGGACTGGAGTCACAGCTTTGTCATTTGTTGGAGGACAGTAATTTTTTTAAAAAAATCATGTGAATATGGCCGCAAAACAGGGAGGTCCACACAGGAACTGAGTCAGAAACAGGAAAACCCCTTCTCTGTCTGAGACACAGAGTCCAGGTGAAGAGCAGCTCTGACATCTATAGGCAGAAAGCACCATCTCTGTGAAGCCCACGCCCAGGGTTCAGCAGAATGTGGGGTGTGCTGTCTGAGAACCCCCTGCCTTTCCCCCTACTGCAGCTCGGTTCCTTCTTTAATAGGCAGATTCCCATTGGACACCCTGCCCTGCTGCTGTCTGCTCAGGAGCACTTTCCCCTTAACAGTTGGCGCCCTGCTCTGCCCACGGAAGACAGCTCACCAGCATCTCAGAGCACAGAGGTGTGAGACCCAGCCCTGACCTCCTGCTGCCTGCAGGTGACCTCCAACTGCTGCTCAGCCCTGTCCCCTGTGTTTTCTCCCTTTCCTGCTCTTGTCCTTTCTTTTCCTCTCCTTTCCCTCCCCTCCATGTCTTCTGTACTCCCTCTCTTGCTTCCTTTTTATCTTCCTTCTGGGAAAGCTTTCATTCTTATTATAGCAATTATTGCATACTGGGAAAAATAAGGGCTATAAATGGAAACCAATTCTGGTTAGGAAAATTACCGAGTGATGTTGGAGAATTATGCAGCATTTACTGTACAGACTGCACAGGACTGTGAGCAACAAGTTTGGACTATTGAGCTAGAAGTCAAACAAATAATTACTAAAGGCACTCACTTGGAGCTCCCCTTTTGATCCATTTTATTGGAATATCTTACAGGGAGAATAAAATACTAAAGTGAATAAGCCGAAGAACATTGTGTTTTTAAATCTAAGAGTCATGCTGACTAATTGTCCTCAATAAAGCTGTCCTTTCTGTTTCATTTTATCTTGTTTTGTGTTGTTTGAGGTGGGGGCTCACTAACTGTCCAAGCTGGTTTGGGAATCCAGATGTTCCTGCCTTAGCCTGCTGCGTGCCGGGATTGTAGGTCAGCCCCGCACTCTAACATTACAGCTGATCAATAGAACTCCCGCAATGTCTGATGCCTTCCTGACTGAGCGTTGACTGTTTCACCTTCCTGGGCCTTTGGTTTTGTTTCCCTCCCCCAGTACGTCCTTTTAAGCTCTATCAGTGGACACTAAAGGAGCTTACAAGCTGTTTCACTGGTCATCACTTTCCAGGCAGGGAAGTGGCGGAGACCAGGGAGAGTCACGAGCTCAGTGGGAAAAGCTGCAATTTGGATGGAGCCAGGACTGACAGGCCAGGTGAGCCACTCAGATAGTAGACTGCACCTCCGACAGGGCCCAGCAGGAGGGCTCAGGAGAGTGACCACTACTGAACAGCCCCAGCAAAAGGGCAGCCCTGGCCTGTGTGCCTTGGTCCTGCCCCAAGCCTCCTGGAACCTTCCCCTCTCTGCGGGTGACTCTGCGCTGTGGCGCTCTGCCCCCTGCAGCCTGTGTTGTGCGTGGACTCATGGAGAGGGCTGCAGAGGGTTGGGGACAAAAGCAGTGCTGCTGCTGAATTGCGGGGAATATGAGGCAGTTGTCAGTAGCACTGTCTTGATCTCCTGCGTGGTTCCTGCCTCTGCAAAGTTCACAATAACTCCTTGCCGCCTGGGGTAGACAAGGAGCCCTTGATGAGAACCAGCAGGTGCGAATTTACCTACACAACAGGCTGCCTCTGGGCCATCACCTCCTGGTCCAAATCTCTTGCAGTTTCTGTCAGGACCTGGTGCCCAGCCTTGCCACCTCTCCTCGGAAGCCACGGCTGGCCATGCCCCCAGTGACACACAGGCCTTCTCCTGCCTTGCTCTGGTCCCCATGCCTGAGCACCCCTTGCCCTCTGCCTCGCCTCTCTGGAAATCTCCGCCCTGGGGCCTGACTCAGCTCAACCACCGGCCCTGGCTCTGGGGCTCCCGGCTCAACTCAGCACAGAGTCAGTGAGGGTACAAGCACATCTTACTGTGCGTTTTCTTTCTCACCGCGCTTGCAGTGCACGGGTGCAGGTGCCACGCCCTTGCTGATGTATACCACCACACACGCTGCACTAATTTGCTTCTAAGCTTGTAAAGAAAGAGAACGTTTGTCACTTGTCTGGGGAATTTCCATAGTATTTATCAGAGCCACATAAGCATCACTCAATATTCATCCTAAATTCACCACAGTGCTACTAGCAGTATCTTGCCGTGAAGATTTGTACTCATCTCTGGAATCAATCAATACACCATTTCCTAAACGCACCCTGGAAATGTGCATGATCTGACCAGGTTCTCTGCGTGTGGAGTGGCCCTGAGGGCTTCAGCCTTAAAACACGCACGGTTTCCAAGGCAGCCCTCCCTGCAGCGGCACGTGTGCCTGCAGAGCTCTGGCCCTGGCACCCTAAGAGCACAGAGACAGCAGTGTTCCATTCTCCTGCAGGAAGAGACACAAGAGTACCAGAGACATTTCAGAGGAGAAGTGAGCAGGGCAGATCGGGCCTGAGTGAGTTACAGGGGACGGGAGACCCAGCAGAACGAGGAGTGTGCATGCCAAGAGTAGAACTGGAAAGACATTAAAAAGAAGGGACTGAGACTGGGAACAGAATTCCACCAATAAGAAGGTAGCTAAAGCGTCGGGGTTCCCAAACACTGCTTACCGGCCAAGTGGATTTATAAAATCATAATTTGTAATTAGAAGTCAGAACAAGGATATTTTATCTTAGAATCTGTTAGCCAGGGGCATTTCAGTGGAACAAGAGTCTTCAATGATTGATTTATTCATTGGTAAACTAGGTGAGAGGATAAAAGAAAACATTATATGACAGAAGTCTGATTTGACCAAAAGTATAAATCTGGAATGGGGAAAAAAATAAAAGTGCTTAAAGTGCAGATCTGGTGAGCAACATTAGGGAATAAGTTTGGTGAGACTCTGAGAGTTTGAAAACTTCCAAGCATATTGGAATTCATTCCATAGCAAAACAGGGGAGATTTTTAAACAAGAAAATTATGTATAGAAATACATGTTAGACGAATGAATAAACAAAGCACGGCACAGGTATGTAAGAGAGTATTATAAAATTAGTCTTAAGGGAATGTTTACACCTGGTGCAGCAGAGCAGCCAGTCACACACGGGGGGACCCCACGAGCCTCCACCTGCGCAAGACTCCAGATGCGACCTTCAGTGCTAGCTGGCAGGGGCCAGATGAGGGAGAAGGGGTTATTATTTAATGGGTACTGAGGTTTAGTCTGTGCATTAACCAACTTGCAATTGCTGGAACCAAATATCCTGACCTCATTGCTTAAAGGAGGGGCTCATGGTTTCCAGCGATTCCGTTCATGGTCATCTGGCCCCAAGGCAGTAACATCGCGCACGGCAAGGGGTGCAGCAGAAGAGAACTGGGTACCCCATGGCGGCTGGAAGCAGAGTAGGAGCGCAGTGCCCTGGAGGAAGGGGTGGGTCACGCCTCTGTCACCCGCACAGATCCAGCTGGGAATTGCTTTCCTAGCCCTCCCTCGGCAGCTCCCCCGTCAGCCGAGCTCACAGCGAAGAGTTGGTATCGTGATAATATAAAAAGCTGCACTCGAGGGTGCCTTCAGAGTCGGGTCACTGTCATGGGAATGTAACGCATCTGATGACGGAGGCCAAGCAGCCCCACTGCATGCTCCTCATTCCTCAGTGTTCTTCTTTTTGTACTAGGAATCGCACTAAGGACCTCGGGCTTGCCAGACAGGTGCTGTGCCACTGAGCTGTGTCCCTGGCCCTGCTCGGTGTTCTAACTACATTTTCCCCAACGACTTTTTGTTGCACTAAGTAAATGGGCAAACGCTACAGAAGTAGCCTCAGTTCCCCGTGCTGCCCAAGCCTGGGAGGAGGGCAGGAGACTCGGTGCGTGGGTAGGAACATACTCCCCCAGCTGATCCCTAGAAACACTGTGCCCTGTGAGCGGCCTCCCCCCATGTGCCCTTGCTGGGTGTTGCAGGTGTGATGAGCAAGGGACAAGGACACACGGCCTGGCTGGTTGATGCTGCTTCCCATCCCAGAGGAGTGTCCTCTAGAGCGCAGTCATGGTTCTGGGGTCCCTGCAGAGGCCCGCAGAGTTTGACCTGGGAAACCCAGCATCGTTTTCCTCTCTGCCTGAGCACTCACATCTCCACCCAGTAGGAAAACTCATAGGTACCCCAGTCTGGGAGCCCTTCCTCTCCTGGTGACTGTGGATTGCCAGGCCGGTGCTCTCTGCAGGAGATCAGTGCTGAGGGAGGTTGCGCCATGCCCCTGCTGAGGGCATGGAGGAGACTCCACCACCAGCCTTGGGCTCAGCTCGGCGGTGCCGGCTGCCCTGGGAACAGCTCTCAGGGTGCTCTGTGGGAACTTCCTTTCAGTCAGGCAGGGCTCACGTTTCTCATACCAGGCTTCTCATACCAGGCAGAGGTTCACAGAGGTGGGGTCTGGAGGCGCACCCACAGGGGCCTGCTAACCTCAGGGCAGCCTTCTGGGGGCTCTGCCCAGAACCCCAGCCTTCTGTTTTGAATTCGTGCCCACTTCGCTTTCTCCTCTCCTGAGAGTCCCTTAGGAAGAGGCCCTGCAGAGTCTGGCAGCCTCCGGAGCTGCTCGGGCTGTTCTCCGTCCTACCTTGATCCCCGTTTAAATTTAGCTCGGGAAAATGTCCGTCCTTGTTCGGTTGGAGAGTACTGTTCAACCAGCTGTGGGAACCTGGGAAGACTGACTTGTATTTCTGTGCTAGTGTGACTGTGACGGAAACACCCGAGGTCACTTCTATCCCTGCGCGTACTGACACGGTTTTTGGGATCAACCTCACCTATGCTGCAGTATTTTAAATGTTTGTTTAATATCTAAATGCAAACAAAGGTTGGAAGGGAGAGAACGTAGTAGATGCGGATGTGGGCATAGCTGGCTCACCAGGCCGAGCGCCGAGCTCAGCCTTGGAGTGGGTACTTGCCTAGCGTGCACACAGCCCAAGGCGGCATCCCCAGCTCCACACACACACACACACACACACACACACACACACACAAGCATCGCAGAAAGAGAAAACAAAACCTTTAACAGTAAATAAAATCAATGAGCCTCTCCTGTTTTACACTTCCTGGGAAGAAGGTGGCGGCAGCAACAACTTCCTGTCCCTGTTTTGTTTTATTTCTTGACCCCTAGTATCTGTTACAAAATGGGATGTCCCTAAATTCAGGCACCAGCTGTGGCCTATTTATTGCTAATTCAGCCTTTGAAAACCGGTTTCCTTGTGCCCTGTGTCAAATACCCTGCGCTGAAAATGAACGAAGCCGGTTCTGCCTTCCTGGCTATACCTGGGTGCTTACGGCCTTCACTCTGAAACAAAAAACTCGCAGAAGGGAAAGTGCCCCCGTCTCTGTAGAATGACTATAAATTTCTAAACTTGGAGTTTAGCTTCATAGACTGCAGTTTTCAATTTACAGGTGAATTTGCTTTTCTGGGAAGGCTGAGCAAACCATGCAAAATCACTCAGCTACTACCCGGTAGGATGCAAACTCAAGTTTTACTTGAGTTGATTATTTTTGTTCAAAATGGAATGAAGATCCCCAAATCTGCTACTTAAAATAAAGCTGCAGTCACAGAGAGGCGAGGTGAGTTTCACAAGGAGACAACACAACTGGGTTCTTTTCACTCTCACTTTGTACATAGTAATGAACTCTGCTGGTCGATTTTCACATCAGCGTGGTCACCACAGGCTCCAGGTTCTAACAAGAGACACAGACACACTCTCGGCCTCTGCAGACAGAAGCGAGGCACTGAGAGACATCACACCGAGCTGAAAATGAATTTACTTTTCGCACTGAACTTCTGACCAAATGTTTCCATTTGTCACCAGTTAGACTTCAGACCTGTCCCACTTTTCATGCTGAGAAAATCTCCCTTCAATTCATTACTCATTAAAGACACATATCACCCCAAATTCCTCAACAGACAATGTGTGGGAACAGATGGCATGCTAATTTTTTATATTTAAGACCACTCAACATATGCTTGATGTCTCAATATTTCAAATCAATTAGTGATAAGTCACTTTTCATGGTAAAGTTGATGTTTTTGGCAGGTGTATTAAATCTTTTTTTCTGAAAGTCCTGTTAGTTTTGACCTTAAATACTAATAGCAACATTTTCTTGAATTACTGTATTATATCTTTAATAAAGCATGCATGCTTTAGATTTAACAATGGACTCTTTAAAAATAATTACTTCAAAATCCACATTACTTAACTGAGTGAAAATGGTAATGTTTTAATTTCCCCCGGAAGAGAAACTCCTCAAATTTCTGGTAGATATTTTTGAAGCTTTGGCATCATTTATGTACAGAAAGGTAAGGAATTCTTTGCATTTGATACTGCAGTTTCACTTAACAAGGATGGAACCATGCTCAACTAAATTCAGACGGCATCTTAGTGAGACAGAGATACTGGTGTTGCTTTGCTTTGTTTTTCTTTATTTTAGATATGAGATACCAGCTGGTTTGAACCTTAATAGTCAAACAAGGGTCCCTGTAGTACAAGAAAGGAGACTCAGAATGCCTGTCTGATGGCCGTCTCTTTACACCAACCCACGCTCCGAGAGAACCTCAGTACAGAGTGAGGTCACCCACCAGCTGACACCCACATTTCCGTCTCCGCGAAGCCTTAAGATGTTACTCTTGAGCGGGATTCTCAGAAATCACCTTGACAACTCCTCACTTCTCAGTTTGGTTCTCCAAGAATACTAATCTTTCACCAGCTCCCAGGAGTTTGCTTCATCTCCTTTACCTCCTTAGAGGGCCCCTGTCCCTTTCGTGCACGTTTCACACTTGTCACTGATTTTCAGGACATTTGTGAACAGTAGCAGGACTGAGAGTCCTGGAGCTCGGATTAGGGCCACACCGCCTGCCCCGTGGGCCTTGGTTCTGCACGGTTAGAAACACGCAGAACCAGCCCGGCTCCCAGCAGAGTGCCCCAGTGATGAGCTCACACATCACCAGACCTTGGAACTGGCTGGAGTCTCTTCGAGGGAGGAAACGCATTCTCACCGTTAGCCCTTGCCCCTCTTACTCCTCCTACTTTTACCCTGGGCGATATTTCTAATTAATATATTTATTGAATGTGAAGTTGATCAGGGTCGCACTGAATCTTCTCGCTGAGCCACAGGCAGTTATGAGTGTGCAAATCAATCTTGAGGAAAAAGTAAAGAGCTGGCAGTAGCACACCAAAGGATTTGAATTGTGTGACCTGCGGCACAGCAAGAGAAAAGGCAATTTGGAATTTGAAATCAAAGCAGTGAAGTTATTGGTAAGTTTAAGCTCATGAACTATAAAAAGGAAAAGTGTTACTCAGAATTTTAGGGTTAGCAATCTGGGAGACAAAGACCCACGTGGCACTGAGTGAGTGTCCCCACAAGCCTCTGCAGATGGTCATTGCAGGTTTACTGCAAAGAAGTAAAAAGTTATTTCACAGGAAATGTGCTGAACTTGAGAAAAAATAGGCACTACACAGAATGGACTATATGGCCAGCTTAGACAGAGACTGTGAGTCCACAGGGGAATCGTCCATCACTCGAGTCCTCTGACCTCCTGGCATATCTGTTGGTCTTCTGCGTGCCAGGTAATTATGCAGTGGATTCAGATGTTTGCAAAGGGTGAAGGCTATGAAAGTTCACATTCTCAGGCAGCAGCTCCAGCCCTGCAGAAGTCTATTTCCTTCCTGGCCTTTCCTGTATGCTCTGGAGTGCTCCCTTCCACTCCCAGGAGCATTGCAGAGCCCCTGGGGTCTGAGGCTGTAGCTCCGCTGGTGAGGCTCCCTGGTGTGTGCCCTCCTGCTGGACATGCAAGCCCGCAGCGGAGACTCACACTGAGAGCCCTCCTCCTGCACACCGGTTCGCAGCTAAGAGGAGCACTGAGCCAGGAAGCAATGCAATGGGAAGTTCCTCCAATCCTTCCTATCTAAATATTTGCTGATCACTTATGTAACGCCAGGAATGAAATTTCTTCCTGGATCAAACTGGTTTGTCTGGTTCTTTCTTCCTTTAAAGTTTACACTCCTTTAAATGTCTTCACAGCGTCCCATTCTGGTAGGTTGCAAAAAACCAGCTTATTAGACAAACCAGAGCATATATGATTTTGAGTTCGGTATTATTCTGTTAATTTGAATGTAAACCTTGCTACATTTGCATGTGACGTTGATTAATAAGCATTTCTCATGTATTAATCAGACATTAGTGTAATGGACCAAAAATATTGATTTTAAGGGAAAGCATATTGCTTCTTTTGTTTTCCAAGATTTCAGGGGTGGTGGTAGGTGACATAATTCTACACATTTGAAACTTTTCCAGAACAGAAAGATGTTTCCCCTGACAGACTTGAGAGGGAAGAAAGACTGTAAAGTTTGACAGTTCAAAGTTACTGCTATTTCTTCTTTGTTATTCAAAAGTGAAGACCAGAGTCTATGGTCCTTTGTCTTAGCAAAGCCTTTAAAGAGTCTTTTGATATACAAAAGGCAGACACAATGCAACTACAAAGTAAAGAGCTAAGACTCTCTGCTGCATACGGTGAAAAGAATCCTAGGCCAGATGAATCCAGCAAGGGTGAGATTAAGGGTTCAGTTGAAAAGGGAACAGAGGAGAGTCTGAAATGACCATGAGACATTCAAGCCCCAGAGCAACTGAGTGATGGAACCAATCGGATCTAAGTTACAAAGGACAGGATGGCGGTGTTAGCCACCACTTGGGCTGCACAGGTAAATTATGCGATTAAGGAGTATGCACGCCAAGCACAGCTTCCCTCCTAGACCAAAAGAATTAAGTCAAGCTATTTGACCCTTTTGCATAACTAGATTCACTAGAAAGAAGTCTGGGGCCAAATCACTACTTTCCCACTGCAGGCTGACATTTGCGGGTATCCCAAATAAACTTCTGCACAGCACCCAGTTCAGTGCAGATTAGAGTGCTACTCTGACGTGATTCTACTTTTGAAGGAGCTTTTAAAATCAGGGTTTAAAATATTTTTTGGCTTATAAAAATACGTGTGTGTGTGTGTGTGTGTGTGCATGCTAAGGATTGAACACAAGGTTTTCACATTGTGTTACAACCCAGGTCTTTAAAAAAAAACCACTCTGTTTTAAGACAGGTTCTTGCTAAATTGCTAAGCAACCCATGCTGGGCTGGAACTTGTGATCCTCCTGCCTCAGCCTCTCGGAGCACTGGTATTAGACACATGTGCCACCATGCCCTGCCTCTGAGTAGAATCCGGATTCACATTAGGGAAAAAAGAATATACATACGTGTCATGCAAGCCATAAGAAGGTTAATAGACAGACTTAAAAAGTGAGGGGTGGTAGGGAAAAGATTCTGGCTAGAATACCTAGAGAGGACCTGCTCTGACCTAGGGGTTCAGTCCAGACCCTTCACAGAAACAGGGGCAAGCTTTCATGCATGAGCTGCAGTGGGCAGGATCCATCCGACTCTCACCTCAGCGTTGGTTTCCCTGGCTCAGGAGGAGTCTGCGTGGCTGGGGGGGCACTCAGTTCCCATCATGCGCTTGCCTTGGGCCCCATCAGGAGGTGATTCCTCCTGCCCGTGTAGGGGGGCGGACCTACGGTGGGGCGGTCTGTGAGGGTGCAACTTTGGAGACGTCTGGCTGTTACTCCAGCACGGGAGTGGACTTTTCAAAACTGTCCACTGTGGAAGCTGGCACCTGAGTGTCCCTGAAAACGGTTTCTCTTAGCTTGAGTTTTCAGAAGAGATGAGCTGCACTGGGTAAATTCAGGGTTCCTAAACCCGGTAATACAGACACACACACACACCCGCAGTGTGTGCAGGTCTGCACGCAGGCTGTGCTGGAATCTCACCCGGAGGTACAGCACTGACAGAGGCGAAACACAGAGTTTCTTTGGCTCCTCTCTACCTGTCTTTACTGCTTCCTTCCTACCTCAGGTTACTACAGAACCAAAAAGCAATGTTGCAAGGTTATTTCTCTTCTGAGCTCACTTTTGTAAGTCACCTGATTTCCCAACATTCTTTAGATTTTAATATGATTTTTCTTTAACAATAACAGAGTTCTTACAGGATGATTAAAGTTCTTTATGTTAATAAAACAATATGCGTAATATTTTCATTGTCTCAGTAGTAAAAGATCATTGCAGAACCAGCCTCCTGATTAAACAGAGGGATAATAACATTAAGAATGTTCCCAAGTCCTATTACTTAATATAGAAGTAAGTCCAAATAGCTTTAAATTTGTCTGGGTATCATTTGCAAATTCCCATATTTCTTATAGTTTTGGTAGAATTTCACACAAATACATATATATATATGCATACAGAGACAAATATAAAAAGTTACTTAAATAATAAAAATTCTAAAAATCTGCATTATAAGTATACAAATACAAGACATATACAAATGGCTGTTTATGTCATACTTACTGTTATTTAATGTATGAAAAACCTCTTTTCTCAGAGATTTGCAGGAGTCAATTGACATGATTTTCCCTTGCTTTCAGTGTCTTCACAAAGTGTGGTAAGACACGTGGTAATGCTGCTGCTTAACAATATGATTATGCCGCGTCCCTACCTGCCTTATCTCCTGGTCTGGCACCATGTGACTCCCGCTCTTCCTCAAGGTCACAATGACTGTGAGAAGGACCCATTCTGCATCCAGTCAGGACACTGAGGCCAGGACAGGGGAGCTGAGGGCCCTCAGGAAAGAGACTCCGGAGCTGCTGCAGGAAGCGGCGAGGACGGGATGAGTGTGCACCAAAGGATCAGAAGCCTTTTGCGGGCAGTTAGTGAAAGCGCATTCCTTGCTGTAATACATTTTTAATTTAAATGTTCATGATATCTCTTAATCGCACATTGTCCTCATCACTGTCTTGCCCTTTGAAACGTTTATGCCTTAATGGCATTTGCAGATGCACCCTCTGCAAGCCTGTGTCTGGCCTAGGTTTTTCTGCATCCTGCCCTGCGCGTGGGTGCTGTGCTCTGCCCCCGCTATCGCCCCGTGATTGGCTCTCTCCTGTCTTTACTTACTGTATTCTCCCGTAGCTCACTGACTTCCTGAATCTCATTCACACGCATATCCACCTTTTTGTTCTCTGTACTGGGGGGAATGCGGTCTATTTCACTTTATCTGTTCTATTATGTAATCCATCCACTTACTTTCTCTTTTAATTTGGGAACTTGTTTTTCTTTCGGAGAAGCCGCTTTCTGAGGCATCATGGATCCCAGAACAGATACCGATTAAACCATCCCAGCTTCTGGCCAGCCTCTGGTATGAAAGCCTGCTTTCTTACTGGCCTTTCCTTAACTAGGGCACACAGGGATGGCTCAGTGACCGCACTATGCGTGAAGAGCGACCTCCCGTCCTGTCTTGAGCAGACAGAACCAAGCTCTAAGACACACCTGCCCCCGGAGCAGCATCACTAACATCGGCGGTAGCCATTTGCCGTGGGTCTGTCACATGATGTTTTGGGGAAGAATTTAATAAAAATTCTTACACATCTATTCCTGGAACTGGACTGACAGAGCCTGAGGCGGGCCAAAGGTTCCTCGCCAGGGTCATGTTTTTGGACAGGTTTTGCCTTGGGTTAATAACGCAGACCATGTAAGGACTGTCTCTCTACAACAGTCCTCTCCGTCCTGCTATCTACGAGCACCCACCTAGGCTTGGGTCAGACCTGCATCAGCCCCTGTCTGTAGGAGTCACAGATGCTTAACCCCATGTTGAGTGAGAACTAATAATAGGTTGACATTTGAAACAAGATCCATAGGCAACATTTTCCTCAAACTGCTACCATGTTAATATGGGGTTTCCCAGCCCAAACATAACTTGGCAACTTCCTCAGGCTAGTGCCATCACTCCTGTGTGGATTTTCATTATAATTTGAATACAGATGACTCTCCAAGGAGTTCAGATTCACCAAGGAAAAACTTGATATCACAGGGGTAGTTAATAAGAATAAAAGTGTACACATAAAAAACTCTTTAGTCCAAAATGGAAACAATCCCATTCACTGCTCTACATTTTTATTGGAAAAGATAAACTCCCAAGTGGAAGTAAGATGCTCAAATAGGTTCCTTAAAACATTAACCAACATAAATAAAAATGTAAAATATTTCAAATGATATCTTTCTTAGAATAACACAGTTTGATATTAGTAGCACAGTATTCTTTGTCCTTAGTTCTGTGCAATTTTCCTCTTGGTCTCCCCGCTCTGTGATACAGACTTCCCCTGGGATAAGCCAGGAAACCTGCAGATCAACAGCTTTGTACATGAATTCCCTTTATTGCATGCCGAGGCCTTCGGGGAGCTGTTCTGGTCCATCTCTCTCTGAGCTGAAAGCTATGTCAAGGCTAATTTCAGAAACCTAACAAGATAAACAAATATTTACCAATGACCTGGAAAGGGCCCTGGGAACTCATAACCCATGGCTACCTGATCTGTATGGATGATTTTAGACATTAGTAAGAATCTAAAATTTGGGGAGAAAGGATAGAAAGTGCCAAAAAGTACAAATACTGATAAACAGGAGAGAAATTCAGAGCTAGGGAGATTCAGAAAAGCTAGAAACAGTGCATACTTTAGAGACTACGTCCAAAGTCTTCCTATACAAATAGGTTGGACACTAATCCACACCTTTGGTAGCTGTTAAGTGAGAGGTCTCTAACGACCTTGGACAACACTCAAGAGTAGATCCTGAAACCAATGTGATCTCAACTCTTTCCTCACTTTTTGTAATGGACCTGAAGCCAGGCATACAGTAAGGAGTATACAAACAAGGAGGGGAGTTTTAACAGAGCCTCCTGCCAATCTTTTCACCAAAAATGTTGATAGAGTTTTAGGACAAAAGCCAGAAGCAAAACAAAAGAAACACAAGCAAAAGAAGTCTCAGAGCCACTTGCTAATGGACTTAGAGACATGACAGGTAGATGTTCCCCCAGCCATTCCACACGGGAGCAGGGACACCTTGAGAAGACAGCCATAAAGCAACAACAGATGATATTATAAATAGAGGGACATTAAAACAATATCCTGGAGTTACCAAGGGGCTGGAAGATACCAATCACTTCATCTGCACACAAAAAAGCTCCCAGAATTTTAGTTTCATGCCAAGAAACAAAGAAGAAGACCAAATACATAGGGAACTGCTGTGGAAGTTCTGTGGTCTGTTCCATCTGCCAGGAATCTTGCCTCTGTCTCTGTCCTTCAGCCTTGTGACTCCCCGGTGGAGCCCTCCCTGAATACGTCTCCTGCTGTGCCTCCAAGCCTTCTGTCTGTACTTGGTGTCAGGAGGCTTCCCTAAAGCCTCCCACGGTTATAGGGATCTTTGGAAGGTGACCGGATTGTAGAGCGTGTACCTGCCTTGCTGTTAGGATGTGAGGTTTGGGCAGAAGCACTGGTCACTGGAGTTGTGTCCCAGGAGGTTGTGTCCCTCTCCCTGGCTCTTCCGTCTGCTCTCTCCTTCCTGTCCACCATGCCATGAGCATCTCCCTTCTGCCATACCCCTCTGCACACCTTCCCGCCACGGAGCCAGGACTGAAACATGAACCAGTAAAGGTCTCCTCTAAGTTTCAGGTGTTGGGGGCTGTGCCTCAGACTAGAAAGACTGGCAGAGATATTTAGGTTTTTCCCCTGTGATGGAATCTCTGAATTCAGCATATTGGCACTAGCCTATCTGACACCCTGAGTACTCTCCATGCATTGTCACTTTAGAGCTAACCGGAAAATCTGGTTTCCTCTATATTAGTGCTCAGATTAAACACAATATAAAGACCTCCATGAAATGAAACACACGCTATGGCAAAAAGTCTATTTTAACCAGTGTTACCTAATGGTGCATATTTTATTGCTTCAGGTTAGGTCTTTGTTCTGCTTTCTTAGGTGTTGCATTAGATCAAGAAAATCAATACCTGTTTGACTCTTCCTGTAGGGTTCAACCATTTACCTGCACAGCGATGCTATAAAGGTTTACTGAGGCACCTTGTCTTCCACAGGTTGTTAACCAAGGATACAGGAATCTTAAATTTCTCAGTGAATACAGATTTAAGTCACACATGAGTGAATTCCTGTGATTTTCCAGTTATACAACAAGCCCTAAAGTTTACTATATCTCATCGGTGTTTCAATTCAGATTATACAGAGAACACACAGAAAGTTTTACAGTGCTTTAAGAGCAACCTACACCATATGGGCCATGATTATTCCCAGAGAATTAGACACCTCCACCCCAGTAGACTCTAATTCACTCAAAACACCAGGAGAGGATTTGTCCGAGCAAATGATAGATAGCTTCTCACTTAATACTGAAGAGGCAGATAAAACTGCTTTTCTCATGAATCTCATCATAGCTGCTTTTCAGAAATAATGCTCCACGAGCCCTAAGATGCACCAGGAGTGACACAGAGGGGGACACGCCTTCATCCTAGTGTCATAGTCTCTATCCGGAGGAGCCCTGTAGCCCTGTTAGCATGGGCGCTGTACAGGAACACGCAGTCACAGCACATCTATGCGCACTGTCTCTCATTCCATCGATTTCTTCTGAAGATGCATCCTCTGCCCAGTGAGTCTCACTTCAGATGTGATTCCGTGTCATCTCCTTTTACTCCAGATGCATTCTCCTGTGCGACACAGCTCTTCTTGGTATTCTGTTCTGAGTCAGTTCTCACCAGAAGTCAAACTCATTAACCCAGGAGAAAAAAATTTCTCTTCACCTATTATTATTAGAGAATTTAAAAACTGTTGAGGGCTTATTGGCTACTGTAGATCAGTAACTGAGTTCCCAGTTTTGTTATAAATATTGCTCCTGAGTAACATTATAAATTCTTGATAATTAAATTTCTCTAAACAGGAATGGTAGTTAGTGATTTAAAATCATGTCTTCAGTATCTCCCCAACCCAGACCTCTGAAGTACCACAAATCTTTGCATCTGTTTGTTTATATCCACGTGCACATCCCGTTCATGTGTGACTCAATTTCAAGAGATACTGGGCAGACTGGATTCTTCCTCCTCCTTTGGATCCAGACTTCTTTCTAAAGGCTTCCGTGAGACTTCTGCTGACTTACACATGCTTCTTGACCTGAAGAGCCCAGTGTTTCATGACACTTGTTGCATCCATTTCTCAGCAAGCACATTCAGCTCTTAGGAAATTTAATTATGTTATCCTTCAGACATCTTGCATCATTTAGACCAAACTTCAAGTTCTGTGACTTTTCTTCACTGACGCTATAGAAGGAAACCCACTTACCATGCCTGGAAAAATGATTCATTAGCTCTCCAAATTTCACAAGCAATCTTATTTGTCATCAGGCTATATATTAAAACTGAAATGGGAAATAATCTAGAAGAAAATAGTTCAACAATTTTTGTTCATTTCTAGAATATAGACCAATCCCAAGCCAGTTTCTTCCGTGGCAGGGCCCATCTCTGTCACACAAAGTGCCAATTCAGAAGGGAGAAGAGAGTTCTTACTCACAGAGACAGAAAGTGTACTATCAGAGAGCCATGGCTTTGAAATACAGTGGAAAAGGGACTTTTAAGTTTCAACAGGAAATAAACTTCAAAAATCAACATCCTTCCCGGGCATGGTGGTGCACGCCTGTAATCCCAGCACTTGAAAGGCTGAGGCAGGAGGATCACCATGTGTTCGAGGCCAGCCTGGGCTACATAGTGAGCTCAAGGTCAGCCTGAATTGCATAGCAAGACCCTGTCTCAGAAAAAAAATCAACATACTAAAGATTTGCTCAACGTTCTAAGGACTTTCAAGACAGCGGCAGTCGTAGAAATCCACGTACGGGAGAATGAGGAAGATGGGACACAAAATGCCCTCGTTAAATAAGACGGAAACCCCAGACAAGACCCTCAGCCACATGATGTCTCCAGGAGTGTGGTCTCTGGAGAAGTCCAAAGATGCTATTGTAAGTAACAGTTATTGACTATGATTCCCCCCAAAAAACTTATATGAATTGTTTTGGCTCTTCACGAGAACAGTTTCTCAAATGATCATAAAACCTACATGTTTGTGTTAGAAGACCACACACAAAAGTATCCCAACACGAAATAAGCTAACAGAGAACAGATACACTGATTATTCCCTGTGAACACCGTTGGGAAATTTTACAAAGATTGCCAGACGTCTTTGATCCATAACTCATCCTCCGCTGGCACACAGTGAGGTGGGATCTTACAAGACCCCAAGGCTCGGGTGCCTCTGTGCGCATTTCCACAATGTGTTCTTCTCTCTATGCCTCTTGATTCTCACGGACCTATTCTCAGGGTAAATTAAACCTTTCCATTCCTAGAGACAAGTGGCTCTGACATTAAGAAAACAAGAAGCAAACAACGACAAAAACTTCTTTTAACCTTATGGAGAATTCCATCTTGTCCCTAGGCAAACCTGCTCCCTGGGCTGGGCTATGGTTAGGGTCTGGAGGCCGCCCAAAGCCCAGCCTGTTGGAAGGTTGGACTTTTAGACTGTGATTGGACCAAGGATATGCCATGCTAGTTAGAGCTGAATGCACTGTTTGGAAGCGGGGTCTGGTCAGAAGGGTGGGGCTCCAGGGGCCTGACCTAAAAGGGTGTATCTCAGTCTGCAACTCCCCTTCCTGCTGTCTGCTTCCTGTCCACCATGAGGCAAGCAGTGCCTTTCCTGCATAGGCCCCTTTCACCAGGCCAGTTCTGGCTTAGAGCAGCAAACTGTAGCATAAAACCATCGACCAAAATAAATCTCTCTACCTTTCAGTTGTGAGGGTTGAGTGCTATGTCCAAGTGACAATGGAGTAACCAAGATAAGCTGGCACTGGGGTTAGGGAGCTTTGAGCTTGTTATTTTCTTAGAATCTTTATTGCTTCTATGAAATCACTAACTTCCATCCCCAGAGGTGTGTGGGAGCCAGTGCCATTTTACCAGTCATGCTAGCAAAGTGAAGAAAGCACTGGACTCTCTGATTCTGGGGACTGAGAGGTCCATTCTGACCCTCACCCCAGCTCTCTCTGGCTGACTCTCATGTCATCGATATGTTGCTTTTAAAATTCAGAGGATAAAAAGAAGTGCCATTCTACACTTTATGTGAGCAGTTATATCAGGTACAAGCAGGTTGTGATAAATCATAAAGAAACAACTACAGTAAGATACCCAAAGCAGCCAGGTGCTGTGTAATTCCAGCTTGGTGAGCTGAAGTAGAGGCGCATGGCAAGTTCAAGGCCACCTCAGGCAAGTTAGAGAGTTCACGGCCAGCCTGAACTGCCCAGCAAGACCATATCTAAAACAAATAAACAAAAGCAAAGAAAGAAGGAAAGAAAAGAAAAAGAGAAAACAAAGACAGCTATTAAAAGTAATATATTTTAAAAGATTATTCAGATATCTATTTGTGACCCTAAAATACATTCAAGCCCACTGTAAAGAAGAAAAACACTAGGAAGAAACAGTAAATGATAAACAAATGATAACTCGGGAAAAAACAAGGCATCATAAATTAAGAATTACCTTGAAGACAAATGGAGTAAAGAAATACATTAAATGAAACGCACGGGAAGAGTGAATTTAGAAACGAACTGTGTGCTGTCTACAAGAAACTCAAAACACAATAACCAGAAAGTTGAAAGCAAAAGTATATACAGAAAAGATTAATAAAAACAACGGCTAGGTATTTTATGAATTCACAGGAGTAGTAATATTAATATAAGATAAACAAAAATAATTTTTGTAGACAGAGAAATTAAATAATTCCAAAATGATGAACCCAGAAAAATGGTATAATAGTAGAAATTATCTTTGCAATAAGCTACAGAGCCTCAACATATAACGAAGCCAAACCTCACAGAGATTTTAAAAGAAGCATACAAATCCACACGTATCAGTGGGGACATCTGCATTCTACTATGAGTCCTTTTAAGAACAAAATTCAGAAAGTTCAGAAACTTTGAGAGAATATAAAACTGAATCTGATGATAATTTATCACAATCTCACAATGACCAGGTCTAATTCTACTACTAAATCCATCACCCAATCACAGGAGGATACACATATTTTTAAAATTGTATGTAATTCACTAAAATAAACCATAATCATAGGTCAGAAAAAATATCTCAATGAATTTTAAAAGCCTGAAATTTCACGAAGAATATTTCTTGACTGTTATGGTATCAAACTAGAAATTAATAATAAAGGTGAAAAATAGGAAAAAATACCTGATTATTAAATATATTGACATATTATACAGATTAAAGGGCCATTTTAAATAAATTTTTTAAAAAAGAAGAGAATAAAATAAATGTTCTACATATAAAATATGTTTGATGTAGAAAAAGCATTGTTAAAAGTAGGGTTTACAGTATCAAGAAATTCTACAAGAAGACAAGAATGGTCCAAAGCTGTCACCAAATTTCCTGCCTCAAGAAATTATGAAAAGTACTGAAAAACAGATGCCACACAGACCAAAAATTGAGACTAATAAAATCAGTAAATACTGAAGTAATAAAAAGCAAGTAATAGAGAAAATGGATGCACCAAAATACATCTTTTGTAAAAACACAATAAAGTAAATAAACTTCTATCAAGGCTGTCAAAAACCAAACAAAGACAGAAATTATTATGTTCAGGAAGTAAAGACATCAATACCATCTTTTAAAGAATAATAGAGCCATATTAGGAACCACTTTATTGACTAATTCCTCAAAACCTATACCTTACCAAAACTCCAGGACAGCATAAGATCCAATCTGTTAAGTCTTGGAACCATTACCCAAATTGAATTTTTAGTCAAAATGCTCCCAAATGGAAATTTTTGGTGCATTTTTACAAAGATATCGTAATGAAAAAATCTGCAAGACATTTAATGTCTACTTACTACAATCTTTATTTTTTTTTAGAAAGCAGAAGATGGAAGATAACTTCTTTATAAAGTTAGTTTTACTCTAGTCTGATGCTGGAACCCAGCACAGAACCAAAATTGAAACCACAGAAAAATATTTCCCTTAAACTTAGACCAAAAAGGCCTCAGGCTGCATTAGCAAATTGATTTTAGCCATGAAAGAATTACACAAAATGGGCAAGTTGCATTATTCTAGGCTTATATTATTAAAAATCATAAGCTATCATATCAACAGACTAATGAAAATCATGACTATATTGACTGAAATAGAAAAAAAAGCATTTGACAATTTCAACAGTGATTTTCAATAAATCCAAAGACATGAGAAGGGAACGTCTGCAAATTAATAAAATGTATACCCAAAGGCAGCCGATATAGATCACAGCTGGGAGACTGGAGACTTTCTCTCTAAAATGGGAGCAAGACAAGGAGGTCTGCTTTGCCGCTGTTATTCAACATGGGCTTGGAAATCCTAGCCACTGCAAGAAAGTAAGAAAAAACAAACAGACTGAATAGAAAAGGAGAAAAAAACTGTATTTGCAGAAACCTATGTTATTTATGTATTCAACCTGGGTAAGTCTGCAAAACAATGCAAAAAATCCTTTCTAAAATTAATATGTGTTTAGAAAGGCTACAGGACAAAGGATCAATACATTCAATCAATTTCATTTCTATGTACCAACAACAAACACAAGAATACAGAAATTAACAACATGTTGGCATTTACAGTTGCACCAAACAAAACAAAATACTTAGACAACAATAGAAAGACAACAGATATACAACTTGTGCTCCATCTGTCATGGAATATTCATTAAGGTGATTGAAAAAGACTTAAATCAGTTGAGAGCTATAACTAGTTCATGGACTGGAACACAAAGCATAGGAAAGAAGTCACTTCTTCCTACATTCACCTAAAAGATAAATTCAACCACTGTCAAGTTCCCAGGAAAATTTTTAAAGATATATTTGTTCTAAGCATTTTGTGGAAAGGCATTGAGTCTAGAACACTTAAAAGAATGTGGACAGTGAAACAATAAGCCAGTGGAAACCACTGCAGCCCCATGTTAGATGTATGATGTAGCCACTACACTTCCCTGCAGTGGTAGAGCCTGAGACGGTATGCGACCTGGGGGACGGACATGGAGGACAGACATGCTCTTCAGCGGGATAGGATGCCGAGCCCCTACTGCAGCTTATGCAGATAGATGGGAGTTAATTTTGGCAAAAACTGAAAAGCAATCTATGTGATTATAGATAGCCTTTTTAAGCAAATGAGCAATTTTATGGCTAAAAACATTTTTTAAAACTCCACCTTGAATTAAAATTCATACCTTTTATAAAAAATGAACACAACACAGATCACAAAGTAGGTGTAAAATACAAAATTACAATAATTTTAGAAAGAATATAGGGGAAAATAAGGCTGGGCAAGAGTCCTTTGACTTGACACCCAAAGTTTAATGTGTAAATGGAGAAGTAAATAATTTAGACCTTAGCCAAAAATAAAAAACAAATCATGTGAGGATTGTGAGACACAGACTGAGAAATACTTGTAAACCACAGATGCTTTAGAGAGCTATTAGCTAGAATGTTCTGGTAACTCTCAAAACTTAACAGAAAAAGCCCGAACCACTCCATTGCAAGAAGAGGTCTCAGAGATCTCCAGAGAGATAATAAGATAACAGATGTTCTCTTTCAAAACAAACCAAGAAACTCCTAGAATATTCATGCCACACTCCAGCTGAGATTTAAAGTTTCTAGGATTCTTTCTTGCTTTCACAACTTTGTCCACTGGCATTAGAAGAAAACCACGCTGTCAGTCTCTAATTTTCCAAATAGTTCAAAATCATCACATAGAGATTCACCTAGCCCCTTGCTCTCAAAGACTGTTGATTACAATACCCAAGACAGATGTCTGGGCTCTTGCTACACACGGCTCACAGCTTTGCTACCAATTCTCTTCCTAATGCTGAAAATAGAGGCATTAGCATCTTCAAATGTAGTCAGGTTACAGGCACATCCACAATCCCTACAGCCAATGCAGAAAACTTACCATTAATTTTCTACAAATGTAGCAAATCTCCTTAAAAATAAAAAATCCTTATTAGTCATAAATCTTCAAAGAAACAAATGAACACAGTAAGTATACAGTGCATTTGTGTGTATGTATAAATCTACATTGATCCCCCCATACATGTGTATATGCATATTTATTTATTTAGACTTTAGTTCTTGCAATTATGGAAGCTTAGCAGTCCCACATCTATGGTCTTTGTGCTGCAGAACAGGAAAGCAGTGCTGTGTTTCATCTGAAGTCTGAGGTATGAATCGGAAGGTTGAGGACCAGGTACATTTACATCTGAGGATGGGAAAATGGATATCCCAGCTCAGACAGAGAGAGTGTGTCTGCCTTTCCTCCCTGGTCTTCCTGCTGCTCAGGTCCTCATGAAATTGGATGCAGCCAGTCCATGTTGGTAAGTTAATCTTTCCTCAATCTATAGAATCAACCACTAAGCTCTTTGGATAATCACTTTTGGATGCACCCAGAAATAAGGCCAACTCTCTGGGTGCTCCTCAGAAAAGACAAACTGCCGCGTAAGATTCACCATCCCAATGGGTTAAAGACGTTAAGAATGCTGTCCCCATGCCAGAGACATCCAGCATTTGTAGTCATTAAAGAAATGCAAATAAAACCATATTGACATAACACACACACACCCATCAGAACAGCAGGATGTAACATAGTGATCAGTGCCACACGCCGAGCAGGGTGTGGGAAGTGAAGTGACTCATCCATGGCGGGAAAAGAGTGTCGAGCTCTGAGGAAGCGACAGAGCCACTTTCCACACAGATACATGTGCGCTCACCATTTGGGCCATCTGTTACCGGCCTGGGCATTTTCCCAAAGTTTCTTTCCATAGACGCAAAGAAATTGCACAGGAACGTCTGCAGCCATCTTACTTGTAACAACGCCAGCACGTGTCAGTGTGTGAATACTTAACCAACTGGCGCATCCCTTCCATGAGCCATGCAGAGCAGTGGACGGGCGAGGCTACGGGAGAACACACTGCCATGGTGGACCCCGGTCCTTCAGTACAAAGCGCCAGTGTCAAATGTTCACCACTGTGTGATTGCACTCACACTGCATTCCTGACAATGCAGTCAAGCAGTTGAACAAGGTCACGGTTGTCACAGGTTAGAGAGGGGGACAGGGAGAAGGTGGCTATGACTCTGAGGTAGTGTAGGACACCCTCAGAGGGAACTTCTATACAAAAACTGAATTGATCTCACATGGATCTTTCTATTGGCATGCAACTGAGTGCAAGCAAAATGAGTAGAAATTGGAGTAGGAAGATTTCACCGGTGTGTTTCCTGGTTAGGATATTTAGGTAGAACATTACCATGTGGCAGGGACAAGTGAAGGGAATGTTGGGTTTCTCAGTGTTATTTCTACAATTGTATATAAATTGACAGTTATTTTTAAAACTTCAAATGTAAAATCAAGAGATTTGATTGACATCTAGTATTCAGTTCTCTGAATGAGTAAAGATGAAATAATTAATTAGATCGTGGCATTTCATTAGTCATCAGGCATGACTGACCACTGGAGAATCTAGGGCAGGAAACGTTTTTATCCAGGGAGGGTAAGGGAGAGAGACAGAGAGAGAGAAGGAGAGAGATTGATTTAGAAAAAAGTAAAAAAAATCTATGTGAACTAAATAAAAGTACATATCTTAGTGCTCCTTAGAAATATTGCATTTTAGACTTTTATGAACCAACTCTATGATTTATATGAGCACAAAGCAAAATGAAGAAGAAAAAGAACAGAAGGAGAGGAGGAGGAAAAGGAAAAGCCAAGGAAGGGGAAGAGGAAGAAGAGGAAGAAATTGGATCTTTATTAGATTTTTAGGGTAAAGATCTCAACCTGAGGGTTTTCAGAGACAGTGTGGAACCAGTCGGTTAGGGTCAGAGATCACAGAAAGCACAGTGCCCCCCCAAACCCGAGAAATTTATAATCTCTTTTCTAATCATGGAACTGGAAACTGGAAGATAGAGACCGATGAAGTATAATTTTGAAGTTTCTTTTTTCCAGCTTGGCACATTAGAAACTTGAAGTCTACAGTACTTTAGGAAGAACCTCTGTGCTTGCTTTGGCTGCACATATACAAGAGCTCTTTCCTAGAAATTTCCAAAAAGCTCATAATTAAAGTGAAACATACAAGCAAGACAACATAAAAATGGACCTCAGCATCAAACACCTTTCATGAAGGAGGCTGAACAAACAGGAGGGCCACAAACCCATAAAAATTTCTTCCCAGTCACTCACTGCTAGGGAGATCCATGTGAGAACCACGGTGAGAAAAGTCAGACACTTGGGACATTTTGGAGAAAACTGAAATAAAATACCAGAAAGGATGCAGAGAGCCTGCTTCCCCCCTGTGCAGGCAGTGGGAGTGTAAAATGCTTCGGGCCACTCTGAAAAACCCTAAGGTTGTTTTTTATTGAGTTGAACATGCAACCCCACAACTGCCAGCTGGGTACGGGTCCCAGTGAAATTCAAAGTCACACAAAGCTGTGCATGATGTTAGATGCTTAATAGCCAAAACCTAAAAGCAACGAACAGACCTCATGAGAGATGGCAGAGGACACAAGAGTGTTTCGGTACCATGGAAGTGAAGGCGTTAATGAAAAGAGAAGGCAAGATACAGTAGAGTGAGTGACTCTCAAGGGAATTACACTCTGGGTGAACAAATGTACCATTCTCAAACATGGGGCACACTGTGTGACTCTGTGTTTGTAACACTCTTGAAATCACAAATTACAGTTGCCAGGGTAGAGCAGAGGGACTGAGATTCCGTGGATAGAGAGTTCACAAGACAGCCTGGTGGTGATGGTGAGGTCTGCATGCTGACCCTCATGGGGGAGGACAGAGTTACACCTCCGATAACCCTCCACAGAACCATACGCGTACTTATGTGCACACACACGCATATGCAGCATGCTGGCAAATTCCATACAACCAGGAAGGGGGCAAGTAACAGTCGATGCATTGTGTCAACCTGAGACATTTAGAAACTTAACTAAATGACTCAACCTTCTACCTAGCTTATAGAGGACCCACCTTAGGGCGGGTAGCCTGCATACAGCACGCAAGAGGAAAAGGGGCCTTCTCTCCCCTTCTTTTGCTCCTGTTTTTGCTGTCTTCCAACACATGAACTGTTGTCCCTCAGCCACAGCACTCTGCCTTGGGGCCAGCTAATTATGGACTGAAACCGCCTCAAACTGTGAGCTAAATAAACCTTTCCTTCCTCAATTTGCGGCATCAGATATTTGTCACAAAAGTCAGAGTGGAATGTCTACAACCAACTTCCTGTCTTCGGTGTGGTGTTCAATTATGCATGAAGTTACACTGGAAAAAACTGACTAGATTTCTCTGTGTTGTTTCTTGTAACTGTCAGTCTCTAATGACCTCAGAATAAAACTTTAAGAAGTTAAACTGGCATGGTGGTACAGAACTGTAATCCCAGCACTTAAGAGGCTGAGGCAAAAGGATTTCCAGAAGTTCCAGGCCAGAGTGAGCTATAGAGCAAGGTTCTGTCTCAAAAATCCAAGAAAAAAGGCAAAAATGATCTGTTCAGAAAAATCCCCAGTGTTGCCTTTTTTGACCCAACTGCAAATTACAATGTCCTGGAATGGAAAATCAGTCTTACAGAACAGACCTTCAGGCTCTACACCTAAGTCCTCCAGTTTTCTGCTAAATAATACAAATCTAGAAGGAATTTTTTAAAAAGTTTCTCATTTCTACTATTCATTCATATAATTAGTGACTCCTTTGCAACTCACAATCCTATAACAAAAGAAGGCATTCTAAGTTCATTAAATGTTTGTACTATGAAAAGACAAACAGCATGGAAGTATTTTGATTTCATATTTATTTTATGATCGTACATAGGATTTTGATTCTCATTTCCCCAGCTGCTTGAGCAACAGAGCTGCACTGAAGAATTACTAAACAAATGCAACCAGATAAAATGTTCTGCATGCTTGTGACATTCAATTCCACAGGAAGGACTTGATAAATATTAATATTCTTCTTAGTTGGTTCATTATCCTAATTGTTTTCACCACAACACTGCGTGTTTCTTGCTCTTCTTACACTTTGAATAGAGCCCATCTTGAATAAGTAGACACATGGTGATTGACAGACAATGACAGATAGGAATCTAGAGAATGACAAAGCTTCTTTAGTGCTGTAATGGCTGAACTAACATTTAAGCTAATCTAAATATATGAGAGTAGAAGAAACAAGCCTCCCAAGGTCTCGCTGTGTTTCTGAAAGGAATGCAACAGTAACTGTCATCTCACGCATTTTAGGGTGAGTAAAGGAGATCAATGTCCACTTTAAAAAAATGAGGATTGTCTGAGGGAGTTAAACAAAATTATGAATTCATTGTCACCGTAGTTAATCCTAGCTGGGTGCAGCACTGTGTACCTACTATCTCAGCGCGGAAGGAGGCTGGGTCCCAAGGATCACAGATCCAAATCCTACAATTTAGGAAGACTCTGTTACAAAACTAAAAACTAAAAACTAAAAACTAAAAGAGGGTATAGATGTGGCTCCCCACTGGAGTGTCCCTGGATTGGATCCCCACTACTGCAAAAGAAATATGTAATGTGTCACCATTGCTACTCTTCTTTTGCTTGGGTTTAAGCTATTTCTTTGTGACATCTGCAGAGGTCTTTCTGTGGACCATGTGTACATACAGGACCCCTTAGAATTTATGGTTTGGTCCCCAGGAGAGACCCCATCCATCCCATCCTTACAAAATAGAAGAGGGCAATTCACAGTATCTATTGTACATGTTGGATCTTAATTATTCATTTGGTTTCTCTCACTAGTGAGACAGTATGATGTTTATACATGCATGTCTGATTTATTTCACTTATGAATATGGTCTTAAATTGCATCCATTCACCTATGAAAGTCTCAAGTTTATCCTTCTTTATGGCTGAGTAGTGCTCCATTATATAAAAATACCACATCTTTTTTATCCATTCTTCGATTGATGGACATTTGAGTTGCTTGCAACATTTAACTATTACAAATTGTGCTCTTATAAACCTGCGTGCACATATTTCGTTGTGGTATGATGCGTTTAATTCTTCTGGGGAAATATCCAGAAGGGAAATAGCTGGGTTGAATGGAACTTCTATTTCTAGTTTTCTGAGGAATCTCCACACTAATTTCCACAGTGCTTGCACCAGTCTGCACTCCCATCAACAGGGGAGAAGGGCTCCTTTTCCCCACATTTGTCCCCTCTGACATTTGTTATTGGTTGATGCTTCTGGTAGCACCCACTCTTTGTGGAGTGAGATGGAATCTCAATTGTTGTTTCACTGTGCACCTCTCAAATAACCAAGGATACTGAACATTTTATCATGTATTTATTTGCCATTTTTATGTCTTCATCTGAGAAGTGCTTGTTCATCTCAGATGTCCATTTCTGAAATGAGCCTTTCAATTTGGGGTTCTGATTTTCTTCAACTCTGTAAATATTCTAGACATAAGTCCTTTGTCTGAGGGACAAATGGCTATAATTTTTTCCTACTCTGTGGATTGTCTTTTCATTCCATTCAAAAGCAAAGACAAACTGTGATGTGGAAAAGGAGAAAGTGAGGAAGGGAAAAAGAAAAAATTATATTAATATACAAGATAGTTAAGATAGTTATACAACTAGTTTCCCTTGGTTCATTGGAAAGAAAGATTTATGCTGATATTGTTTGGTCCAGATTTCATGCCTTTGTCTTGTACTCTAAATAACTTCTACAAGAGAAACAATATGCAGTGTATTTATTACTGTTATTTTGCTACTAGCCTGTTTTGAAACTCTGCTTTACTAATCTATTCTCTTTAAAATAAAAAAAAGAATAGGAGAAGGCATCACTGCCCTAATTTAAGTTTTCTTGAGCCAACAGAGGAATAATGAAGAACTTTAAGATACTGATTTAAAATGTGTAGGTAAATTTAACCTTCAATAATTCACAAAATAAAAATCTCAGCTAAAGAAAACTTGAATATGTGTTCTTGAGTGGGAAGCCAGGATGTTGAAAACTTAAAAATGCTAAATTATATGGAAGAAACAGGGATTTTATTTCAGTATCTGCTTAGCTATTTTTTCAATGTCAAGTTATAATAAATAGGTAGTTGCAATTATTCACTGATTATTTGAACAATCTACTGCATCCATTAGCAGAAAAGGTTAATGAATACTGTGATTCTCAAACTTCAATGCTCTCAAAATCACTTGGTTTTCAAACATTCTTGGCAGGCCTGCCCCAAGCCTCTGCCTCGCTCCACTTCCGGCCCCCTGCTCATGACTGGACTTCTGTTACTGCCAGACCGCACAGCCAGGGATCTGTGGACTTCGCTGTTTCTTTGTTGGGAAACGCATAGTAAATGGCAAAAGAGTTCTACTGGAGCCTTGGACTATTGCATGTCTTCAAAAGCTAATAAGAAAACACAGATTAGCAAAACAATCCCCGAAGATTTGCTTTCATATCAATTTAAAGTACAATTATATTTTTGTCTACTTTGTCACTGAAATTTTTCTTCAATTCTTTCATTAAAATATCTGCTTTAGGAGCTGGAGCTTAGCTCAGGGGAACTCCACTTGTCTACCAAGGAAGAAGCCCTGGGTTTCATCTTTAATACTCTAAAGAAATGTTGTTTATCTTATGTGACCTACACATAACACAATATTTGTGTATCTGTGCAAGCATTTATAGATGTATTGACTAAGAGAAAAACCAGTGGCTGCCAGGCCCCAGTTTCCCCACTTGTTAATGCAAATGGCGATAAATGCTGTGACTATAGCCCATGTCTTTCCACTTCTTATAAGGATGGGCTTGCAACTGGCAACACATTAATAACAGCTTCCCACATTTCTGTTAATTGAGGGATTGATTTGGCTTTGAGTGTCAAACTGATAGCCTGGCACACGCTGGATACAGGTTGATAACAGACTATAGATAGATATATAGATAGTGAGATCTGATAAATATCACTGAGCTCCAAAGCTGCCCAGATTTCATAAACACCGATCGCTAATGTTTGAAATCCAGAACTGCTGGAGCCCCCCAGCTTCTGCTGATTTTCCTGGGACACACAGGGTGCGTGGCTGTGTGGCGGGACCCAGTGACCCGGCTCCTCACTTTCGTCTGTGCTTGCTCCGTCTGGTAAAGTCAGCCCTCCGGACGCACAGGTTACGGTTAGTTCCTAACGCTCTCTCCCTCTTGCTGATGTGTAGACTCTGAAATTTGCATCACGTGTGTGTTTACCAGTGTCACTGTGCCACTGACGGCACCCACCAGAAGATAATCCTGAGCCTCTCTTGTTCGGAAGTCATGCACATTTCCGTGCGGAAGTAGGAAGGATCTGCCTTTTCCACTTACATCAAAGCATTCTGTCCATTCATCCACATATTAAGACACTAAAATTAACACAAAGCCAAAGAGTACAAAAGCAAACATTTTGCCACCAAAAATCTTAATCAAAATAAATTTATAACTGGGACCCACACATGGTCCCAGATAAATGTAAAATTCCCCTATGGGCCTCAAGCTTGGCTGTGCTACAGTAGAACTGCCAGTCTGCTCAAAGAGCTCCACATTTAGGGGCATCTATATCACAAATACCGCAAAGTGCTTCAGCACAAAACTTCCAACTATGAAAGAAACTCAGTGAGGCTTCCATTTTTTTTTTTCATTTAGGATCTACAGCTGATATTATCTGGGAAAAGAAAAGATAAATTTCAAGCAGCTTTATCCTAATAGACTGCACCAAAGTGATACTTGCAATTTCTATTTCATTATCTTTATCCTTCAGGGCATCAATTAAAACCATTTTCATCTATTTTAATTTCAGTGTTGTTTCATTTTACTGTTTATTTACAGAGGTTTGAATAACCCAAGCTCATCGGAAAGCAATCATTAGATGAATGATGCCATCAGCCCGGGGGCAGGGTGTGATGGAGAATCATTAGTGACCCCACCAGTGGGCTGGAACAGGGCTCCACAGGGCCGGCCTGAGCGTCCTCCCAGAACTCCTTAGCTCCCCACAGAGGCAGCCCAGTTCTCGGGCGCAGGTTGGAGCATCGATCTTAGCCTTCAACAAACACAGGCCACCAGACCTGAGCACCAACCCGGGAGAGAGAGGCCAGCGCCACAGGAACCACTGAGCAGAGAGGGGTCTGCTGTGTTTGATGGCTGGTGCCAACGGGCAGTGTCTTTTTTTAAGGGAGAATTTACGGTCGTTGTTTTTGGCAAATATTAGGAAAATAATAGAAATGAGTCTCAATAGATAGCAGGTTTTTCTGATGCTGATGAAGGCTGAAAGTCATGTTTTGGGATAAAATTGTTTGCCACTAAGGACAAACCCTTAGACATATTTATCCTATTAGAATTAAACAGAATATAAGCTGTTGGAATCGACTGAAACCTAAATTAAATACAAGCGGTAGCAAAGGTAGGTAAAAATGAGAATAAAAATACCCCTAACAAGGCAGTTGATGAGGACCTGACAGCTTCCTTCTTCCAGGCTGCGTGTACCTCCATCGTCTGCTGCTCCCTGCAGGGCGCTCACTTCCAACTCTTTCTGGAGACAGACGTCTAAGACTGCAAGGGGCGGCCAGGTTCACAGGGGAGCTCCTGAACACCGAGCTGCACAAAGGTGGGTGACTGGTGGCACCGATATTTAAGTGGAGAGAAGAAGAGGGTCAACCTTGAACCTTCACTCTGCGGGCCCTGAGAGCTCATTTCCTGCGGGTGCCAGTGACCAGCATCTCCCCAGCTCACTGTTGAGGAGGTCGCCAGGGCTACTCCAGTGCGTTGCTTCCTTCTGGCGGCTGTGTATTCCTGATTTAGCTTCCACTCAGCCTTGGGTACATGATGTCTTAAAGCTGAGTCGTGTCTACCAGGACTGGAGCATTATAGGCTTGGTCTTGGTCCATATCCTGTTTGGCTACCATGAGCTATAATCTGAAAGCACATCACGTGTCTGTGAGTCTACTTGCTTAACACTCTCTCATTGGGATGGAAACTCTACAGGGTGTGGGCTTTGTCCTTGTCACCATCCGTTCACCTCCCAGGACACTATTTACATACAGAAACCACTCAACAAACTTGTGCCACATGCACAAATCAGGTGAAAATGTGGCTGGCTTCTGGCTTTGACGTATTCTTTCCTATTTCCAGTGTACACAGAAATAGTTTCCTTATGCTGAGCTCAGGAATGTTCTCATTTTTCAGATCATTAACACTGATAGTCTTAAGGCATAGGTCTGGGAGAAAACAATATTGTAGTTTTCTACAAGACTAGCAATCTGCTGCAATCTGTTTTTAAAACTTCCATCACTAAATACTTTTGTAACATACTTTTCACAGAACAAATTACAAAATTATAGATAATGATCAGGACAGATAATGCTAATTTATTACCATATAGTTGTTATGTCATATTTCACCCCATTCTCATTGTAAATGATTTTTATTTTAGAATAACTATAAACTTACCAATTTTTGCAAAGGAAATGCCATTTCTACATATCCCTCACTCAGACCTTTATTACTATTTGATGGTACTGTGATGTGTTTGTCAAAACTAAGAAATTAATACCAGCCCATTAGCAATCAGCTCTGCACATTGTTTTTATTACCCCAGTTTTCCACTTGCATTTTATTTCTCTTTAAAGAGACAGCCAGAGTATCAGAGTAAGTTTATGAAGATTTAGTCTCCTTGGACCTGTAGCAGGTTCACAGCCATCTTTCCTTAATTTTCAGGACTTTGATACTCTTGAATCATATTTGTCAGACATCCTAGAGAACAGTCTTCCATATGGGCTTCTCACTATTTCCTGTAAGTTCACCCTGACCATGGTACCCTAGGATAGAGTGCAGTAGTGATGGATCAATCCTTGGATAATCACACAAGGGGCACTTGGGGCTCACCTGACATCACAAATGATGTTAGCTTTTGTCAGTTAGTTACAGTATGGTTTTGAAAAATTCACAACTGCTAGATTTACGTTTTCCTTTCTCAAGCATGTACTAAAGTGAGGGCAACTCTACTGCCAATCAAGGATATCTCCAAAGGCCCGCGCATTAAAGGATTGAGCAACAGCCAGCCTGCAGCTCCAGTGGGAGCTTAGTGTGAACTTTTGTGGAGGAGGTTGGTCCTTGGGGGAGCACCCTTGAGGGTGATACCAGGACCTTGGCTTCTTCCTGTTTCACTTTCTCTGCATCCTGCGTGTTTCAGGTGGGAGGTTTCTCTGCCATGTTTTTCCCACAAGCATGAACTGCCTTGCTATAGGCCCCAAACAACAGTTATAGCCAATAGACTGCAGACTGAAACCTCTAAAACTGAGCCAAAATAACCCTAACTTTTCATAACTAGATTTAAATCAGGTATTTGTCATATCTAAGGAAAGTAACTAAACAATAGCAAAGTGTAACCCAAGTGGAAAAGAGTAGAAGTTTAGCTAGTGGGTTTATTTTTAAAAAATGATAAGAGAATAAAAACATTGACACACAATTTCAAAACAAAATAATAGAAGAATGACAATGGTTCTATATTGTGTACTGTTAATAATTACTACATTGCTGTCAATTGACAAAAGAAAGAACAATATAAGAAAATGGAAACTGGGTAATGGTTAGATATCTGGCTGCAAATAAAATACAGCCTGACCGACCAGGGGGTAAATAAGTTAATTTTTGCAAGGACTTGTGTAACTCAAGAAGGCCAGGGCTGCAGCTGAACTGAGGGGTTACATGAAAACAGGAGCTGTGATGGCCCCAATTTCTTGCCCCTGACCTAAGTCCTGACTCTCCCTGGAGGTAATAGTTATCCTGCAGTATGGTCCTCCTCATGTTGGAAAAGTTGGCTATGTGTAGTCGTCATGTGCTTCATTTTTAATAGATGGAAATAAAGAGAACTGGTATCTCTGACCTCAAGTCCACGGTCTTAGCGAAGGGTTCTGATTCTACCAACGCAACACAGGATCTCCAGCTGAGCAAGCCCAGAGGCACTGTTAATAGGTGGAGTGATTTGTGGAATCTCTTGAACAAAATCTGAAGGGAAAAAGCAGCTAACTTGGATGGAGTGGCCAAAGTCCTACTTTGTCACAGGTGAGTTTGAAAGGATGCTGCCAAAAGGAAGGGAGAGTGGGCAAAATTGACAGGTGAGCAGAGGATTATCCCCATAATGGTGTTGTCACACGAGTGACACCTGGAACCTGTAATATGGACACAGGGGTGCTCGTGGTCATGGGCTGCAGGAGCCTTGGGGCTGGGCTGCTTCAGACTGTCGACTTCAGTTCTGTTACCAGCCTGGAAACATTCTGCCATATGAATTGTCAGAAACAAAGTTGCCTTTTGTTAAGTTTATAAAACAGGATAATGTTCAAGCAAAATGAATCAGATCATTTTTGCAACGTGTTACAGATATTCATGAGTACCTATTATGCAACGCTCACAAAGTATAGCAATGTGATACAGAAAAATACATCAAAGTAAAGATACAAAATTATGCAATGACTTACCATTATCAGCATGTTATGCCTCAAAATACACAGTGGATTTTAACATCCTAAAATAGTTACAATTACAATTACTATGATTTTATATTACTGTTACTATCATAAACACAATTACTAAACATTTGTCAATGTACAAAATGCATGTAATTGTCTGCTAAAGAAAATGGAATAGATCTGAAAATTGGACATTGAAGACTCTCAAATAAAATTTTAAAAAGCTTATGTGCTTAAAAATGTGCATTGAAAAAGCCACAATTAAAAATTATATCAATTATTAACCACTAAGCATTAATCATATATAGTTGCCATGTAAATTAATTGAAATTTATAAAGAAAACTACATCTTTGTAAATTTCATCAAAAAGATAAGACCCAATAAACATGAAGAAAAAGATAAAAAGCATAAAGAAACAGATGTAAAGAAAATATGAAACTAATTGAAGATTAATTAGAAGGAATGTTGTTTATGTAGCAAGATATTGAAAATTTTCCAAGAATTATGAAGATGTACTCTTAGGTTGCCGGGTAAATTATTTCAGATTTCCAAATGTAAACAAAAATCCTGAACACACATATACTAAACTCTTCTATGTCAAGTTAATTCCACTCTAATTCTAATACCGGGAAAACATTCGCAGGGACAAATGAACTCTGAGAACACCCAGGAAGAAGAATGTCCAGTCTTCCACAAAACACAGATGCGTAGGTAACTCATGGTCACCAAACAGGCACCACGTGAGGGAGGCAGTGCCGTTCAAGGTCAGTGGGTGGAGGAGCCCCATCCCTCTGTGGGGACATCCAGGGCAGTGGGCAGATGGCTGACAGAGGACAAAAGGACACCTGGGCAATGACCACACCTCACATGGATGGGGAGAACAGGCCACAGACAGAGTCCACTCCCTGGGCAAACCATGCCCCCTTCTCTCAGGCTGTGAGGTGACCTCAGGTGTATGCTGGTTAGTGCTTTGCCCGGAATTCTGTGGAATTTGTCTCAAAATTTTAAAATTCATTCTAGACTTTAATAGAGAGTAAAGTAGAATGTTTAAGTTCAACTCTGCTGAGATTTCCAAACTTCTATTGCTCGTTACTTATTTTGTAAGCACCTATGAAGGCAGCCTTTCCTTTATTTTTATTGCACTCCGGAACGTCCTACAGGTAACCTCTGCTGCAGGTTTCATGTGCCTGGAGCCCTGTGCTTCGTCATCTGGGGAGCCTGTCACTAAAAACCAGTAAGAAACCAAAGCAAAGCAAGTCACAAAGCCCGATCTGGGCATGTGCCTTAACAGGAGATTTAGGCTGTAAAAATTCTGCACAGGCTTTTGTGAGCACGAAAATCTCTGAAAGTCTAATTGTAACTTGAAGGAATACACGATGACTTGACAGCTCTCCCCAAGTGGAGTTATGGATTTAACACCTTTCCGATTAAAAGCCTAATGAGATACTTTATGAAACCTGATAAAAATGATTCCAAAATTCATTAAAGTGTAAGTGAGTAAGACTGTTTAATATATTCTGAAATAAAAAGTATATTAATGAAGGAATAAAGATCTTAGCAGATAGAAGAACTGATCATAGATCAAGAGTAATTTAACGTGCATTGATGGGATGTAAAACTCACAGGAAAAATTCATTGAAATAATGAAAATAAAAGCTAAGGAAAATATGTGCACAAAATATTTTGAATAAATCTTAAATTTCACAAACAGAAGAAAACATTTCCAGTGATTGTACTTGCTATAACTGGACAGCAGTGCAATTCAAAGATACAATGCATATACAATGCACAGTGTTAAGTGTGTGCTTTCACCTTCCCGTTTTAAGCTAGAGTTTCACATTTTTATTGCTTTAAAAGGATTACTAGTGGTCCTGGGAACATTTAAGCAAATGGGAACCAGAACTAATGCTGAGCTATTTGTCTCTCTGTCAGTTTATCTATCAATCATCCATCTACTTGTCTCTGTCTGTCTTCCTTGCTCTCTATCACACATCTATCTAAAAAGGCCTCTGATAAACGTGACCCCGTAGTCTGTACTTGTCTTCGTGTCCTAAGCAATGGAAGTAAGGAAAGGCAGTCAGTTTCCTGGGAGAGTCCTGTACCGTTTGGAGTCACTGGTCTCACCGATGTTTAGGACACAATGCTGACACGGTAAAAGAAGCAGAAGCAGATTTAATCATAGCTCCAGGGATAATCACACTTCTTGTTATAAATGTATGTCCACTGGCCTTCCACATTTCATTCTCACTGTTTACTTCGTTCCCCGGCAAACGGAACAGGATGGGTCTGTGTGCCGTAGCCATCGTGCGACTCAGGCACTGAGGGTCTGTCTCTGAGTCAGGGTGTGAGCGGCTGCAGAGAGGGACCCAGGCTGACCAGGCAGAGCTGCCCAGGGCTTCAGGAGGACAGAGCCGAGAAGCCTCCCGTGACGGATTTGCCGACACGGGGACTTTGCACGGGCACCTCTTTGCTCCTCTTCCCACGGGCACACTTGTGGATCCTGTGGGTGCCAGCACCCCTCCCCTACTCCCTGGCACTCTGCTCATCCAGGGAGAATCTCTGCCAGCGGGTGACCTCGCGCCCCGCCTCCCAGACACTCAGGCTCTGGTTTAAGTCAAGCGATGGAGGAGTCAGGCTGACTGAGCATCCCGTGCAAGGCTGGAGAGCCAGAAGTCCTTTCTTACATCAGCCCTGGCTGCTTCACAGCAGTGCAAGTGAAGCCTCAAGCAGGGTGGTCTCCAGGGGAATACGGAAAGGACAGGCCAGTGGAGTAGAGGTAAGGAGAAAGTTATTTAGAGGAAAGGATGAAAATCGCCAAGGAGGGCAAAGACAGTCAAGACCGTTTTATTCCATTGCGTGAGAATTCATTCCAGTAACTCAGCCCCTGGAGTATTTTGGGGAACAGTGTGCATATGGAAGAGAATACACGGGCTCCTACCTCCTACCAGGTAGGAAATGACGCAGTGAATACCACCACATGGGGAGTGTTGGTGGCACCCAGAGGGGCACAGGGTGGGGGCTTCGGACAGTGTTGGTCTGTTCCAGTCCTCGTTTCTAATCTCCAAACTTCCTGTCTTGCAAAAAGAAATTACTTTTGTGTTACATGCACAAACACTTGTAAAAGCTTTCCATATCCTTGTTCTCTGCCACTGTTTATTTTTGAAATTTTATATCAAGTGAGCTCTAAATATTCCACTGGTATAATGGAACAATATGTTCAATTTATGCAAAATTTAAATTTTGTGGAACCATCAAAACCAAAATGAATTCATATGCTAAAAGCCCCACAATGCTTTTTATATGATATATATTCAATTAATGTAAGTTTCAAAGGAAATATTAACACTTTAGTTTTAATATATGTTAATTATATTAATATAAAAGTTTGTAAAGTATATAAAGTATTCAGGTAATGTATTTTTAAAATATAGGTAATATAACAATATAATAAGATATATAATGTGCTTATTTTTCTATTATTCCTACCTTTTTATTGAAATGAATATGTAAATATTAATCAAATGACTAAAAAATTATGCAGGCATTTCTATTTTATTTATGATTTTTAGTTCCTCATTTATAGTCTATTGAAAAACATCTTCTTCAAAAATTCATTTAAACTGGATTAATTAGAAAAAGATAATGGCTTTTTTCTTTGAATTTGCACATGCTATTCTCTGAACAAATTGGCACATTTCATAATACAGTTGTTTCGTTTATTTATAGTCTGTCTGACAATAGATAGTGTATTTCTATTTGGAATTTAATTTATTAAAAAACTGGATGAAGAAGCTTTTATTTTGAATCTTAGGAACCAAGGAGTAAGGTGTGCATTTAGAAAGCATCCCTGCCCTGTCCCACAGCCTCGGGCATGCTCCTCCCTCATCCTGTGCACTCTCCAGCACATCTTTGGATCGAGACACCGTTGGCATCGATTCCGGCGACACGCCATGCTCCTCCCGGTGTGAGCAGACAACCTCCCGGTGTGAGCAGACCTGCATGTGGGCTTCTCTGGATGAAGAGCTCTCTCCTTCCTCCCCTCCATAGATAGACAGTAGATAAATAGATAGATAGATAGACAAATATATTTGATTATCATTTTTTCCATACCCACATTCTGTAACGTTCTCAGGAACCCTGAATGAGAGACCTGGGAGAATTGGTCACAACGTTTTCATCAGTTGATCGATACAAGTATTTCCTATGTGCATTTGTTTTTAGAAACCTTATTTAGTAAGGTTGATTTGCTGCCTTCTCAAATCTGATCTAATACTTACATTTTCTCCCTAAGTGTATCACAGAGGTTTCAGCAATAAAAAGTGCAAAAATGAGAAAATGTGAAACTAAATACACCAAAAATGACTTGTTGAAGGGTTGAGAGCAGAAGTGAGGAGGCAGAGACATTGTCTTTCCTCTGCCTCCCTCAGGAGCGCGCTTACGGAGGGACCCACTCAGTACCTGTCCGTGAGCAGCCTCGAAATGGCCTGGAATAGGTTTGGGGCTGAAGGGTAAATGTCAGTGAACAGATAAATTCAAACTATGGCAGCTGCAACTACTGGAGGCTGAGCGAGTCGAAGGAATGGAGGCTCATTCCGAAATTCAGACCAGAGGCGGGCGTGGGTGAGGAAAGGGACCGTCACCTACACTGGAAACATGGTGCCCACAGCTCTGAGGAAAATTGGAGGTCACTTCGCATAGAGGTCTGAAACCTAAGATCTCAACTGTCTGTGTTTGAATTATCTAATATTTTCCATTTATATTTGACCCACTCTACCTGTAGTTCCCCAATCTGAAGATTCAACTCATGGAGGATTGAAGTAGTTGGAGAGCAATCTCTCCTGAGCAGTCTTCTTGTCAACATTCACAAAACCATAGCGACCAGCAACTTGCGACACAGCAGTCTTTGGTGTTGGAAGAGTCCAGAGACCATGAGGCCACACAGGAGGACGCACTGAGGAGGGGACATGGCCTAGGCGGGAGGGTGCATCTCTGCCAAACTGCACACTGTGGGTCTGGGTTTCTGAAAAACTACGGTGAGGAGGGAGCCTAGAGGGGGGTGACCAAATTTTTAAGAAATGGAAGCTTATAAGTAATCCAAAGCAGCACACGCTACGCTGAGGTTTACTTCTCAAAAATTAGTGATGGCAGCGAGAGACTGTTTACTAAAGAAAACTGCTACTTGCCCCAAACTTCTAGATATTAATCATGTATTACTATAGAAGCACAAATAAATTTAAGAATATTGACAAAGTCTGATTTTCTCAACCTAAGTCTTCTATGTTAATCCCTCTTAATCCCAATTTATTACTAATATAGGCCTGTAGTCCTTTTATTTGATTGAGTTTGTTTACTCTTCTTTTCAATTATTTTCATAATAAATTATACCATGACAGTAATCTCTCAACTTGCAGCAGGAAACAAAATTAGAGTTTCTTAAATAATTCTTTACTACTCGGCTTTCCCGTAATCTATGTGTGAAATTCCCCTTTGCGACATGTTTTGCTTCTGAGACATTAATCTCTCATGAAAATCTTGGGTGAAAGTGATTAAGTTAACTGATAGGATACATTATTTTCCAAGTCAGCACGCTAACTCCAGCACAAAGTTTTGCTAACAGATAATGATTTTCTGTCTTTATCAGGGTAAACATGACCTTTTGTTACCTGTACACACTGCATTCAGTTCAACTCAGAAAACTTAGCTTATTCATTGCAGCAAACATTTAACATTTCTTTATTATGAAAACATTCCCGCTAGGGATTTAGCTCAGCGGTTTAAGCACCTGCCTGGCAAGCATGAGGTTGTGAGTTCTATCCCTGGTATGAAAAATAAAATAGAGAGAGAGAAAGAAAATGAAAACATTCAAAATCCTCCCTTTGAGTCATTTTCAGTTGGTGACACCCTATTGCTAACTAGAGTCATCACTCCCATGCAGTAAACTTGCTCTTCCAATCTGACTGCGATTTGAACCTATGAAACCCTGTCCTCACCCGTCCTGGCTTTCCTGCCCCTGGGAACCTCTGTGCTCACCTCCACTTCTGTGAGCTCAGCTGTTCTCACTCCATCAGTGAATGTTTTTTACAAATGTCCCAGTGCCCATGGAACACTTTGAAATATGTAACTCTTACATTTCTCTGAAGAGACAAGTCATGAGGTAGAGGAAAAAGTGATATTGCACTGTAATGTTAATGTGTAGTCTTTCATGAATGAAGATTGGTGTTCTGCATAAGATATTTGTATTTCCACATTTCAGAAATGTTTAGTTACCTCATTTGTCTATTTCAGTGGGCATTATAGTGATTTTCATAATTGAATTATGAGATTTCTTAGTATATTATCAAGTTGGAATTTTTGGCTGTCTAAGGAATTGACAGTAATTTTCTCAGGTTTGCATTTACTATTAGAATCTGCTGTACAGTTTTATAAATTTTAGTTATTCAAATTTTTCAACCTCAATTTTGCTAGCTAAGGTTTGAAAATGAACTAATATGAAATTTAGAAATTTAAATATCTTATGCCTTCTTTCAAGAGAGTTTTCTAAAAGTCTAATCATTACTTTTAAAATTATAAAAATGTATTTATGGGTAAGATTCTGATTTATTGTATTCTAAAAAAGTAATAAGGAAATCTCAATAGCTTTAATTTATTTAATGTTGAATATTAGGCTACGAATATGATGTCCTACACAAGAAGGCACATAATAAGGTCATCATTACCCAACAGGGGAGATTTAAGAAGCAGAAAGATTTAAATTTCATCAAAAGTAGTATGGGGGCAAGGATTTTAAAACAACAAAAGCAAAACCGCTTGGCTTCGAAATTATTGCTTAAGCTACCATATTACACAGCATAGCACTTACTGTGCAGTTAAACTTCGTGATACGGGATGGTGCTGGCTGCAGACGCACGGAGAGGGACGCGCATTGCCCTCGCTGACCACAGTCTCGCCTAGTGCCACAGGGCTCGGAAGCAAGTCGGGGCCCAGGTCTGGCCTCTGGGTCACCGGGCAGAGTTTGTGCCAAAACTGCCCACTGAGGAAATACTGGAGGAAGGGTGAGCCCTGGTGCACAGTGGAAGGAGCAGGGAACGCGTGTTCAGATGAAATGATTCAAGAGAGAACGGGCCTGGCTCAGGCAACGCAGCTTCCACGTGTAGGAGGCTTTGGATCACGTGTGATCCGCGCCAAGGAAGAATTTGGGCACACTGATCTGTGAGGATGTGAGGGGAAGCACTGTGGTCAGCACTGTGACACCTGCTGCCCGTTCCTGCCCGCACCCCACAGAGTGAAGGCTGAGTCCCCCAGCCAGGCCCCGGGGCTGCATCTGGCTGCAGGACCCGGTCTCGCCTCAGACCGAGGACAGCAGGAACCTGGAGAGCGTAACGGCAGCCCGAGACCTGCACGATTCCACCCCTGCCCGCAGCCCGGGTGTCAAGGTTTTTAGGGACTTGGCCTCTTGATGACTTAGGATGCCAGGGTCAAGAGTGAAGCGTGACTCACTGTTCTGTCCACTCTCAAGAAGGCAGAGGTCCTTGTTACTGCAGCAAAACTTGAACCTTGTCCACCCTGACTAACGACCTGCCTCCTGGGAGGGTGGAATCGTTGCCCACCCTGACTAACAACCTGCCTCCTGGGAGGGTGGAATCGTTGCCAGCTGTGCCCTCACGTCTGTTTCCCCTTGAAACTCATCTCAGCCGTAATCCCAGGCCTCTGCCACACCTTTTGAAATGTGCTGAGGGCAGAGATCATAGCAGAGGTTCTGGTCATGTTTCCAACTTTCAACAGCAAGGAAGCCAGGCCCAAAGTAAGGGCGAAGGACGCATCCGTGGGTGAATAGGTGACTCTATAGCTGAGAGCACTGCACACTCTGTTACCTGACTCCCGTGCTGTAAGTGAAATAACTCAGGACTGTACCCGAATTACCTAAATCTCAACAGAAAATGTGTGTGTGCCATTCTTGTTTACTCTGAAGTTGTGAAGTACACATTCTCCTTGTTTCCCAGACTTTCTAAAATAAAATGCAATTATGACTTTGGAAATTCCCTAGAAGAGGTAAAAAGATACCCTAATACAGGATGTGTCTGGATCTCCTCTTCTGGAAGCACTGTAATTGGAGAACTATAAACCGCAACATCAGTCTGTTGAACATCGGGTTCACAGCCACGGCGTTCAGTGTGATTCTGCACTGTTTTTCCCTGTGAGCCCAACATCCCTTCTTTCCTACCCTACATCAGCTTCCCAACCACACTGCACATGGCATCCTTTGGGGCCAGGCTGCATAGGTGAGGTGCCTGTGTCCACTGTAGTAGGAGGAAGCTTCTGGAATGCTGATCCTGGGAGCCTCCCCACGCTGGAGCTTACACAGGCGGCCCCTGATTCCTGGAGGGAGCTGGTACACGTTTCCCGCAGCAGGTGGGGACACCAGTTGGGAAGCTTGCCTTGCTTGGGCAGCATGGGTCATTCTCAGAGTCCTGTTATCTCCATATTAAAAATCTATCCTTACTCCATGACTTCCGCCAAAGTGGGGAAAGTCACCAATGGTTAGGACCTGTGAGATGGACTCCAAGGAGAAGAAAAGCAGGGCTGATTGTCTAATGGACACATGGGCTCCTTGCCACCTTCCTGCCTGGCACGTGGCCAACTACCATCCACAGAGACCCGCTCCCTCAAGATAAGGAGCCTGCTGCCTTCTTAGATAGGAGCAAACCAAGACCGTACACTCCAAAAGGAGCTTCCTGTTAGGGAAATATAGACACAAGATCGTTTTGGGCTAATCTTGAATCTTCTGCCTGCAAAGCAAATTAGCTTGCTCTAGACCTCGATGAGAAAGAGTTGACACTTTTTAAAGAGCTTTAAAAATTTTTTTCGATGTCTACCATCCCAGAATGTCTTGCTAAGCTTTATGTTTTCTGAGTGAATGTTTGCAGTACATAACGCTTAAAATCGTTATGTGTGTTGGTGGCACATTTACAAAATACATCCTTTAAGCCTTCTTTTTCCTCTTCCTTTTCTACCACCTTCTTTTCCTCCCTCCCTGCTTCTTCAACCCTTGCTCCCTCTCCCATTTGTAAAAGCTCTTTTGTTTTCATTTTAAATTATTTTCTATCTCCTTTCTCTCTTCTCTCCTTCTATTGACTGATCCCTCCCCCTCTATTAGGAAAAGATCCTCCTCCTTACTATTTGTCTATCTTTTATTTTTAACTACATAAGAGGGTATTTAAAAACCACATTTTATAAATTGTAATTAGTCTGATTTCTTTTAAGCACAACTGGAAAGTGCTAAAGCATTTGCATCAGTCTGTTTTCTGTTAATGTAACAAACGACCCTAGGCTGGGCAGTGAACATGGAAAGAGGTCCATTTAACTCCCAGACTTGGAGGCTGAGGATCCAGGATGAGGTAGCTCATTGGTTCAGCTCCTGGTGGGGTCCTACAAGCCACCTCCCAACAGGACAGGGCAGGGCAGGGCAGGTGGTGCCATGGTGAGGAGTTTCAGAGAAGAAGAGAGGTGTGACATGCTGTGACACCAGACACAGGAAGCCAGAGAGATGCAGGAGCCAGCCTGGGGCTTTTTACTTCCAAAACCCTACTCCTGTGGGAACTAATTGGGTCCTTGAGATCAGCATTAATCCCTCTGCAGGGTGTGACCCCATGACCTCATCCCCACCCAGAAAGTCCACCTGGACACCACCCCACAGGGACCAAAGGAGGAACCCAGGGGTCACATCCCCCCTACAGCACAGCTGACTCACTAAAGTAAAACTGGTCAAATTAGGTTATAAGAAGGTGGCTCAGACCTTCTCTGTTCCTCTGTGTAATTTCTGTGTGTGTTCAGTAATAAGCCACTTCTGTTTATTTTTATTTTACCAGAGTATCAAATAAAATAAATGGGGTGAAAAATATAGTAGTCTTGTCAATTATCCCCCAATTCTCAGATGTCTCTGTGATACAAAATTTATCTCGAGTCTAAATGAATAACAATGTAATAGAGACAACCAGAGGAACCATACTGAGTAATCTGATGTGTTCTACAAAATATAAAAGTAAACTGCTTTTAGTGTAATATTTTGACTGGAGAAAGACTTCCTCACTAACTTATTTATCAGCAAATATCTATGCATCGGTTGATGTACCATAATTTTTCTAGACCTAGAAGAAAAGCACACAAGCATAAAAGGATCCTTGTTTACTACAGGCTTATGATACACATAGGGAAATATGTGCTGCAAACATCATAGCATTTGATGGTAAACATGTATCGCATAGCCAAGATATAATCCTAAGAAAACTAGGGCATCTATTTACAGACTTAGAGGAATTATTATCCACAGATTTGAGAAAAATTTTCCCTGTGTTTCTGTGTTTCTTTGTGGTAGCTAAGATTGAATAGAGGACTGCAGTAGATAAGCATAGTAATGGAAGAAAAACGTGTAGGAAGAAATCCTCCAACTCAGAAATTATCTTGTGAGTAGTGAGGATCCCCTTTTCCCAAGAAGATGCCTTAAGATTTGAGTTTTAAAAAAGAAATTAAAAGGGCTAAAAAAATGACCACTGTTTATTTACTTGTACATACATCAGTAGTTTGGCTATATTTCATGGTAAATTAATGAAACTTATAAGAATAACCTTAGCTTAACACAGTCCCATTAATAAATCAATGGTAATCCAGAAACTTTACAATCCTGGTCCCCATCACACAAAAATGTTAAAAAGAGCCTTAACTCTTGAAACTTAATCTTGACCTGCATCCATATACATAAGATATTTAATTTAGATTTTATAAACTCTTATATTTAAGTCGCACTCCAGTTTCTCAGTGCAATCAGAGGCTGCAGTGTAATTACACTCACCTTCGAGATGCTCGGCCGACCGGCTCAGGAGCCCACCAGCCATCTGCCAGGAGCTTTCTTCCGTGGCGTTGTACTTTACAAGTGCGAAAGAGACAACATTGCTCACATATGTACATTCGTAAATGTTAACCACAAGTGTTTACAAATCACCAAGAGGGATTAACTTTTCTAAATGGACTGGGCTTCCATAGTGACTCAATATTGCAATTTTCAGAGCAGACTTTTTCCCAAGAATTTTGTGTGAATGTGTCTTCTAAACAGTAGCAGTGAGGATATTTGTTAGAATCCCAGCCTGAGACCAGTGGAAATGTGTCACCTTCCAGCATTAAGCAGGAGCTTTTGAACAATCTGCGTGCTGCCCAACGTCCTGGAAAATACCAGCTGCCGTGACTTTCTGGTGCAACGAAGTCCCCCGAGCTGTTGAGAAAGGTTGTACTTCGAGAAGACGGTTAACTTACAGCCTTGTCCCTGAATAAAAATTTATCCTGAATTAAAAATTCAATCAGAGGCATAAGAGGACATGTTACAAGGAAAATTTCAAAATCTCAAGAATTTTATCAATATTTGAGGGTAACAATTAAGATTTCCAAAAAAGAAAAAGTTGTAACTTTCCAGGGTATTTTTAGTAATATATATTGGGCAGTCTTGTTTCTAAAATGCATAGATTTACAGTATTTAGATTATAGAAGAAACTAAAGCTGTGATTATTCACTCAGATTTTGTTTCTTTGTGTGGGGAAAATTTGTGATGCTTGGAAGGATCAAGAGCTCTCGCAACAAGAATCTCATACATATCCAGAGAAACCAACAGCGTGATAAGCAATAATTTCCCCTGGAAGCTCAGCCTCCATCTGGCGCAGGGAGCTGGAGGCAGCGCAGACCATGGGCAGCATCCGGGGGTGGCCAAGGCTCATGGCCCCTGACCCTTCCCCTGGGACTGCTGCCCTCTCCACGTGCCTTCCCGTGGCATCACCAGCCCAGATCCTGCCCCCAGAGATGCTCCCTCTGATCAGAGACCTGCACCCAGTGCTCTGAGCCACTGCCAGGCCCTGACGATGAGATAGGCTTGGACAACCTCTGCAAACGACTGTGGACAATTCTCAGGGTAGTTCGCCTGTGGCAGCAGAGGTCTGAAGCTCTAGGAGGCCCTGAGTAGTGAATATCAGTAGATATATTTCAGGGAGCACAAAGGAGGAAAAGCAGAAAAATTGCTACGATCCAAACCGGCCCTGATGTGAACGCTAAGTGGTCAGCCTGATGGATGGAGCCTCCTTGCGGCCTTCTCCTCTGCACTCAGATGCTGCCTTTACTCAACACGCTCACTCTAGGGGTGTGCAATACTCCTCCCCGTCTCTGTCACTCCGTAGGTCTGCAGCAAGCCAGTGTCACAATCCTCTCCTCCAGGAGTTCTCAAGCAAGTTTGGGAAGCTAAATTAGGCCAAATCAATTTGAATCACTTTCTTCCTTACAAAGTTCCAGAAAATTCTGCAGAGCAAAGCACTATGCAAAGGAAAAGTGTGAGAATCTTTTGAACCTCCTCTAACGCAGTGCTCTTCTCAGTACATGTGGTTGCATACGTGTGTGTACTTACGTGTGTGCATTGCTCCCCGTAATATACTCAGGGATTAATTTTTCTGTGAGATAAGAAGTTGCTGGCCAGATGCAGCTGGATGACCAGGATAGACTATTTAAAGCGCTTTTCTGCCTTGTTATTTCTGAGCTGTCTCTGTATTTGCTCACTTTCTGATGATAAAAGGGATGGAGAACACGTCGCTGGAAGCAATATCCCTGAGAGCAGGGCCTCAGGAGGAGCTGAATCCCAGCAACGATGTTCACGATGTTCACGTGGAGATGTCGGGAACTCAGTGGCACCGACAGCTAGCAGCACATGGTGAATCACAGAGGCCCCCTGAAGACAAACATCCCTGCTTCGGGAGAGGAATCCGTGTGTGGTGAGCTGTATTTCTCGATAACGCTGCCTCTCACAGTAGAGTACGGTTGTCATGGTGATGGACCAGTGGGGAATGCAGTGATAGAGATACAGATGCTCCCATGGATGGCTTCGGTCTGGAACAACGAAAGATTGACAAGCAGGTTGATAATGTGGAGGTTCTAAATGAAAGAATCTTCAAGACAGTGAGTATAAGACTGGCTCTGTCATTACCCTCTGCCCTGGGAGCCCCAGGACAAAGCGACACATCCCCGTATTGATGATCAATAACTAGGTTTCAGAAACTGTGACACAGGAGGGGGAACAGATTGCATTTCTCTCACCGCAGCCCACAGACAGCACCAGACAGTTCTCCCTGGGTTGCATTGGGTCATGTGGCTAACTTGTGAATTAAGGATGGGTGTCATTGTTTGTGGGGGTAAGGACTGTGTCCCACAGAAACAGGCTTGGGTGGGAAGGGGTGAACCTCTGGAACTGGGAGAGGTGAAGCTGTAGTCACACTTCAAATAGCCAGTTAAATCTCACTTTGTTATATTTGGCTACCTACAGGAAAAACCTTCAGTCACAGTAATCAGAAATAACATTGATTTATCATTTCCACATGTGCTAGGTTCGATTGCAGACAGTGGTGTCCTCTACAAAATGACCATGAGTACTCATTGATTTTCCAGAGGTGGAAACCATCTAAGTCAAAGGAATCACCAAATAGTGTCACTCATCTGTTCTCATCTTAAACAAGTCAGAGTGAGACATCACAGCTTCATTATTTACATGTATGAATATGTTCAAGTCAGAAAATGTTAAAATTTACTGGAAAGTGTCCACAAAGACAAAACCTTTATTAAACTGAAGGCTACTATTCAGAACTGTAAAGCTGAACGACAGATTTTTAAAATATCTTTGCAGCTAGACAGCAAGCGTGTAGCTTGTTTTACAGGAAATATGGTGGAGGCCTGTTAAAGGGAAAAGAACGTTCATGAAGAGAGGTGCTTCCGGAAGTCAAGGTCAGTGAAGCGAATGAGTTTCCGTGAGACTTGGACACAGCGTGCTGTCTGAGTTTGCTTTCTGCTGGTATGACAGAGTTCCCGAGACTGGTGGACTTATAAAGCACTGAGGCTCCTCCTGCTCCGGAGGCCTGCAAGTGTTTGAGCAGGGTGCTGACATCTGGTGGCTTCAGGCAGGGGAACTTGCTCTCTTGTGGACTTGCTTCCGGGAGAAGGGCACCCACTCCTGCTTAGCATCCGTGGTCCCTTCTGAAAGGCTCCACCTCCCTGGTATCAGCTCCAGGGTGATCCAATTTCAATATGACTTTCCGAGGGGAAACCCAGGCTTGACTCCCGGCATGCGCTGCGTTATAAAAGACCGTGCCCCTCAGAGCTGCAGAGCTGCCTTGGTGAGTCTGCCTCTCACCAGCAGAGCGGGGTCCCTGTTCTTGCTTCAGGTCACCCCAGTGTTTAAGTGAGAGGAAACACAGACACACACACACACACACACACACACACACACACACACAGCAGCGTGGGTCCAAATACCAGACACTGTGACTTTAGCAATAATGACTGCTGGTAGCCAGAAAGACTATGGCAGAACCACGACAGAATTTCTTACTACATAAGACACTTGCATCAGGCTCAAAGACAGCTTCACAGAGTATCAAGTTTACTTAAAATGATACTAAACAGAGTGGAGCCCAGCACAGTGGTGCACACCTGTAACCGCCACGCTCAGGAGAGTAGAAAGTTCAAACCCAGTTTGTGTACCTTGCTGACTTAGGGACGCTCTGACTCAAAATGAAAACTAAGAAGTGCTTAGGGTGTAGCTCAATGCGCAGGCCTGGCGTCAATCCCCAAGAGCACATCCATGTACACCAAGAGTAAGAAAAGGGTTGTTTTGGCTAGATAAGTTTGTTTTAATCTTGGAGAATCATGCACACAAAACAAAACAAAACAAAACAAAACAAATAACTTGCCCAATGTTTTCCTATTTTTCTAATTCAGGTACAGAGAAGGAAATGCAAAAAGTAACTCTTTGGAGTAACTGAGGCGGCATACCAAGAACATCACGGTGCCGGCTGAGGTCTCTGGCTCACCTTCGGTTATGACAGGAAGAGGGGGCTCATCTCATGGCTGCCTCTGCTCTGTCCTCCGAGGGCTCTGAGAGACCCGTCCTGCTGTAAACATGCTGAACCTGAGGGGTGGAGGCTCTCCCCGAGTCCCCATGGGGGAAGCACTGGAAATAACACGTCCCGACATCACAGACACCTGTCTGAATTCATTTTCTCCTTAGTGGCATCATTCCATTTTTCAGGCCTACATTTCTCTTTCAAGTATCTATTGCATAAAAATCATCCCAAAACTTAATGGTTCAAAAAACAAAACAAAAAAGTCAAGACAGTGATTCACTGTTTTTTGGAATGTGTGAGTCTGGCCAGCAGTGCTCACTGGCCTTACCCGGGCACACACCCAGGTGGCCACAGCAGGGCCCGGGTCAAGGAGGCAGAAGATCTGAGCTACTTGTGCTGACTCAGGGGCAAAGGCTGCTCATTCGAGATCCCAAGAGCCAGACAAGGCCGCTGCCCTGCAGGCCTGCGCGAGGAGGAGGGAACGCGCAGACCCTGCACCCACTGATGTGGGCTGAGTTTTTTCCACTCCAAATCCACATTTTGGAGTCTGCCCTCCTTGGGATGGTGTTTGGAAAGTGCTGAGTCTCTACACTGAACTCCAGACCTTTGCTTGCACCCTTAAGAGCCCCAGGGTGCCGACAGACCTTTTGCACCCTTCCACACCTGACTCTGTGAGCCAATCTTAGAAATTCTTATCTGTCTGTGTGTCTTGTATTATTAACTCTGTTCCTCTAGTAGCACTGACTGGTACACAAGTCCCTTAGTGGTAGGAATTGGAAAGAAGCATTGGAGAAATTGTCATCTTCCAGAACAAGGTTCCACAAACACTTAGGCTTCCCCGGCTCCTGTGTCAGCCTACCTCTTCTAGGCCTGTCCGTCTGCTCTCTGGCAGAAGCCAATGATGTTGTAGTCCAGACCACTCAAGCACTGCCTGCCACCCTCTGGCCAGTGTCCTTTCCTTCCACCCTTCCTGTGCTTCCTGGTCCAGCCACTCTGGCTTCCAGCCCTGCATCCCAGGCCAGCTCTGTCTCGAGCCTGTGCTGGTGCCCTTGTCTCCAAGATTCCTCTGTCCTCATGGCGACATCATGGTTTGTATTCTGGCTGCTCATCTTCACTTAGAGGCCACCTTCTCCCGGGGCTGCTACCTGGACACCAGTGACCACTGCTCCTCTGTTCCCTGGGCAGGAAGTCCCCTTCCCGGAGCTGGTCTTCTTTGCAGTGATGCCAGCTTTTGAAGATCCTATCTGATTTAATTTCACAGACTCACTGTCAGCGTCACCTGCTGCGGAATAGCAGCAGTTTGAAGGCAGGTACTTCCCTGTGACATTTGCTGTGGAATCGCAGGTCTTAGGGAGCGTGGGGCAGAGGTTCCTCTAGTATCCTGAGATGGACCCCAAGCCATCGGTCCACAGAAGATGCAGCCGAACTTTTATAAACAAGATGGGCAGAATTTTCTCCTAGAGCAAGTTTGAAAATAGGAGTCTCAAGAGTAAAGGTGCTTAGGCGTGAGAGGTTTGAACTAAATCGATCTGTCTCTGGTGCTCCATTTTGGTACCTGATGATGAGTACTTTAGGAAGCTGAGAATTAAGTGGAACCAAAACCAATTTTTACCATCACAGTTGTTTTTAGGATAATAAAATATACATCATAGCAGTTGTTATTTTAATAGATTTTAAGTATAAAACTCTAGTGTGTAGAAAATTCACATTGTATTATAGTCACCGCTATCATCTATTTCCAGAAACTCTGCACACATTAAAAAATAGCTACTGGTTATCTCCTTTCTCCAACAGCTGGTAACCTGTGCTACTGCACTGCTGCCCTGCTCTTCTCCCCTCCCTCCCTTCCCTCTCCTCCCTTCCCCTCATCTTCCTGCTCCTCCCCCACTCTCCAAATTGAGTCACTCCAGAAATAGCATATAAGTAGATTCATGCAATATGTTTCTTTCTATGACTTGCTTATTATTCACCATAATATTCTATTTACACATACTGCTGCAGATATCAAAACCTCATTCTTTTCTTAAGATTGAAAAATATTACATTACAGTAAAAGGAAATGACACATGTATTGATTATCCATTGATGGACAATTGTTTATCCTTTTAGGCTATTATGAAGAGTGCTTCTGTAAACGCTGGTTTACAAGTCTTGGAATCCCTGCTTTAAAGTCCCCTGCGATGCACCTAGAAGTGGGCCATCTGGAGCGGGCAGCAGTGCTGTTGCTGTGTGAGGAAGACCCACATGATATTCTCCACAGCGGCTGCACAACGGGACAAATCCATTAGAGATGAGGGAGGGCTCACTTTACACATACTCACCAGCATTTGCTTTTTTCATTTTTTTCTTTTACATTGCCTTTCTTTCCTTTCATTCCCTAGTAAGCCTATATTATGATACAGCAAGTAAGCTTCTAATTACAGGGCCTAATGCTAATGATGAGAGAGACACAGCTCCAAATCATCACCCTGGGAATCGGAAAAGGAAAAAAAAGAAGCAGTGTGGGCGTCCAGGTCAGCAGGTCGAGGCAGAAAACTGACGAACAGGCTTGCAGCACCAAGTCTGACGTCACATTGCTCACAGCCTATAAATGTACGGAGGTGATGCCCACTACAGGAGAGGCTGAGTGCTTGAAATACAGACAGGATAGGTAGAGAGGGGAGGGCAGGGGAGGAGGAGAGAGAGAGAGAGAGATGGACAGATGGACAGAGAGACCTAGAGATGGGTAGAGAGACAGGCAAGAGAAATGCTGCATGAATGCAAACCATATTATTTGACCAAATTATCTTCTCTAATTCTTTTCTTCATTTATCCCAAAGCCAAATATCACCATCCTGCATCAAAGGGTATAAGGATGCACCTTGCCCAGAGCGGTGGGGTGACAGGAGGGGACTGGAAGTGTCTGCAGTCACGAGGTTGAAGGAGGGCTGGGCTGTCCTCCTTATTTCTGGGTTCATGTTCTTTCTTGCCAGGTGCAGAATAGTATTAGATCATAAGGACAAGGAAACTGGGCCATAATTTTCCATGTGTTACTATTAAATAAAATAATAAATACATAAAGTAAATCCTTACAGAAAGAAATCATAAAAATAAAATAAAGCACTAATGGAAAATAGGCGAAATAAAGAGAACAAGAAATGTGAAAATTTAAAATTAGAAGTTCATATTTACAGATGTGAAAAAGTATAGAAACAAACCTAGTTAATATGAAAAAATAACAAAATATTTACTGACAAAGAATATAAACAAATATGCAGAAGACACTGATATTTAAGAGATTGTTCTGCAGAAATATTTGCCAATACATTTTAAAACAAATAACTTTCTACACAATTAATTTAGTTCAATTAGCAACAAAAAGAATAAACCCAATTAGACCAATCACCATGGAAGCAGATGATGCTCCCATGATTTAACCGCAACAATGAAGTAGCTGTCACTCTACACAGCGCCATGAATCCATCAGACAGAGACGCAAAGAATAACAGTGCCGACCTTGCGGACACAGAAGCAGGGAGAATAAACACAGTGTAGCCACGCCATATCCAGGATTCATTAAGATTCAGACGCCCACGCTGGCCAAGTGGGCAGAGTTGTGCCAGGTAGGCTGGGGCACGGCTCCAGGACATCAGCCCTGACACAGGTCTCTGGCACTTTCTTCTCTCCTGCGAGATGTCACAGAAATGTGCTTCTACTTGCTGCCAGAAAACCATGCCATAAACACCTGGGAAGATGGCTCTGCGTTCGCTGTCCAGAGGAAGGTGAGCTTGGTCCTCTGTGACTCTGAAGTCACAGGTAGTGACTGCGGTGCTGCTCAGCGGAGGACACATTCCTCCTTGGTTCCGATTGGGCAAAAGTGGATCAGATGGGAGCTTCTGACCCAGCAGTCAGTAGAATCAGTGTGAATCTGCTCAGCCCAGCCCAGCCCCATCTACAGGAGATACTGCATTTGGAGCAAAAATTAAAAGGCAAAGTGCAAATTTATTCGCAAAAAAACCACAACAACAACAGTAGTAAGTTAGGGAGAAAGTTGCTTTTCTCTATTTTGTTTGTTGTTTTTCTAAACTCTGAGCAACCATTACCTACAAAAGAACTCCCAAAATTATAATAAAATTCACCACCGAAAGAGACACTTGTGGATTATTTTAAGAGCTTTTGTGAGGTTATAGTGAAGCAGTGAGTCCTGTGCCAATTGTGTGCTAGAAGTGAAGGTCTCGAGATTTTCCACCTGAAGCCTCCCAGACTGGGGATCTCTCAGCATCCCTGAGACCGCGGTGGAGTGCTTTCCAATGGCAGAGAGACACACGTCACCCTCACCCTCTACTGTATACTACAGAATACGACTCCACACTCCGCGGTTCTTCTCTCTTATGCACCCACTTGGCACTCTGTAAAGAAAGTGATTTCTGTGCTATCGTGTCAGAAGGTTCCAGTGTGCGACTTCCGATTTCTTCTAGCTCATTGTGCTTTGGAGTTGTCCTGGTTAGAATTTCTGGGGTTGAATTTTCTTCTGCTGCTTGTCATTTTTCTATTTTCTGTTTTTTAGTTTCTGAGTCAGAGCTTGTATATTTCTTAGGGGTAGGTAGCTTTATCACTAGTATTGAGACTTCCCCAGGAAATGTCTATTCTTCAGAGATGACTTCTAGGTATAGGTTGATTTGATGTTTCTTTCTATTCTGAAATCCTGCCTTCCCAGTTTATTAAGGATGAGAAGTTGATATCTGTTTGGCTTTGCACCCTGTACTTTGGTGCTGGTCTATGGTGATAGCTATGACTCCAAGTAATCACAATGTTGTCATACAAGGGAGAAAAACTGATTACAACAAGTACAACATCCTGGCTGAAATAGGACAGTTAGCAATAATGATAAAATCAAGCACATCCTAGCAACTTAAAAACTTTGGTAGCTATTGATTTGGTAACTTAAACATAGGAGCAAGCTCTACAGTTATACAACAAAATCCAACACAATCCAGGAACTCATGTGCTGGTAAATTTCTACCTGGTAGATTGATTTTACCCTGTCTTGTGAGAATTTAAGGGGGTTAGGGGACTAAATAGAGAGATGAAGAGGGAGAAATACAGTAGAAGCAAGGTTGTAAGGCTAAGCACAATCACCCAAATCTTGGGAGATGCAGGGGAAAAAAAAGAATGAAAGAGAAAGCAAAAGAATGTTAAAGCAAACCAGAAAGAGAAGAGACAAGGTTCACTCACATGAAAGTATCGTAAATGTTCCGCATCACTGATCATTTGAGAGACGCAAATTAAAACAACCCTGAGATTCCATCTCACTCCAGAAAGAATAGCTGCCATCAAGAAATCAACCAGTAACTAATGCTAGAGAGGATGTGCGGGAAAAGGTACTCTTTTCCAAGCTAGTGGGAGTGTAGACTGGTGCAACCACTGTGGAAATCCATGTGGAAATTCCTCAAAAAACTAGGATTAACGGTCCTTTTCAGTTAGTTTACTTCTGGATATCTTCCCAGAAGAATTGAAAACATCATACAATAGTGATATATGTGAACCCATGTTTATAGCAGCACAATTTGTAATAGTTAAATCTTGATAATAACACAAATGCTTATTAACTGAGGAAGGAATAAAAAAAGATGTGTTTCTTTTATGACATAAAGAAAGATAAACTTGAGACATTTCTAGGTAATGGATGTGCCATGAGACCATGTTCTTAACTGAAGTAAATTGGTCACACATGTGTAAATACCACATTGTTTCTCTGGGGTAAGAAACCAAAAGTGTAAATAAGGACCAAGTATGTAATAGGTATTGTGTAATAGGAAGACATTGTTTAAAAGAAAGGGCAACTAGGAAGGGAGAGAGGGAAAGGAAGGAAGGGAAAAGAAAATGATAAAAGAAGAATAAAATAGAAACAGAGCTTTGCAAATAAGGAAAGAAAGAGTGGTTGAAGGGGGGAGATTGGAAAAAAAAAGAGGAATCAAGACCTATCGTGATTTTGGAAACAACCTAAGTGCCCATCAACTGAGGAATGGATAAAAAAGTTGTGGTATTTCTATAAATGGAATACTACTCTGCTATAAAGAATGATCACATTGAGTTATGTATAAGTAAATGGATGCAGCGCGAGACCATACTCACAAGTGAAATAAATCAAACTCACATGTGTACATACCATATAGTCTCCCTAGTGTAAGAAATGGTAAGAGTACATAAGACACAAAAAACTCAATAATTACAGTGAAAGGATAAGAATCTGCTTAAAAGGGAAAAAAATAATATCTCTGGGAAAATGAGGGAAAAAAAAGGAAAGGAAAAGAAAAAATGTCTAAAATTATATAAACACACTCAGGATAAGCTGATTGCACTACAAACTCTTTAAGTTCTTGGAACAAAATATTTAATATTGATAGTATTGGAACAATTGCTCATATTATTGTATGGTGATCTGTGGAACTCTTGAAGATCATTATGTAAAATAACACCCTAGTTATGCTTATAACACCTTGTTTTGAAGGCCTATATTGTCAGTGTTTTGGGCTCTTTGCTATTGTTGTTTATATGCCTTTTTTGTTTCATGTTTTTCTAGGAATTGTTTTGGTTTGGTTTATTTTGGTTTCCCTCTAATACAGAAAAGATAGGTATACATGTAGAGACTCATGCACATGTAGAACTTCTAAAAAGTTGATGAGAATCGATTATATAATGCATGTTGCAATGAACAGCTTCTTTGAAGAAAAAGAGACACTATAGTACTCAGTGCTGGTTCCATAGTGTCATGATGTGAAATCCAGCAATTCTATTATTCTTTGTTCAGAGTGATTTTAGTCTGTATTGTATTGTTTAATTTCAACATACATGAAGGTATAGACAGCTATTTTGAAGAGAATGGGAGACACTATGGCAGCCGTTGTTGACTTTTTATTGTCTGGTCTTGAAGACCTAAAAATGCCTTCATCATCCTTTTCTGATCAGTTCTATACTATGTTGTTTTGTATGAATTCATTGTGTGAAGATATGGACAACTATTGGAAAGAAAACAAGAGACAATATGATAGACAGTGAAGATATCTGGTTGTCTTGCTTTGAAATCTGTGTCTCTTACATTTTTATCTTATGATCTGTTTTGTTCTGTTTTGTTGTGTTTACCCTCTTTAAAAATAAAAAAAAGACCTATCGTGTACAGGTCCATACTCCCTAGGATAAATATGAATGGTCATGTGTATATCTAAATTGTACCAATAAACTTCATTAAAATGAGAAAGTGGCTAAAAGTCTACATTTTTACTTTATATTATTAAAGTAAAAATATGTGTTTAAAGAAACAAAAAGCGGGCAGAAGAAACCACATATACCTAAAACAGCGGTTCATTCATGGTGGTTGTGTTCACAGTCACACACTCTTCTCCCAAGCACTTCTGCACATAGTAGGTATGAAACTGTCAATAACTTCAATGTAACTAGAGGATTCTATTTGTCTAATAGTGAGCTTCATTTACTTTATGAATTTTGTTTCTCCACAGTGGTTATAACCTTGTTCTAAGAGAGCGAATCTAGATCATCCTCTCATTTACAGTGGATTTTGTCTCCTTATCAGAGCATTGGAGGGTAAAACACGGGCACCTCCCAGCGCCTAGCATGGCCCGATGGTGCAGGGGACATTCACCCTTCCTGCTTCAGGGATGTTTAGCAACAGCCCCTCCCTGCCTGTCCCCGCGCTCACCTGCAGAGCTAGAATGGCAAACAGATGGAGAGGTGAGGGTCTTCTCAGCTGTCCCTAACCAGCAGCCTGTCTCTAAACCCAGGGGTCAGCCTTCCAGCCAACTTCCGTGGAAAATGAAATGGTAGCTCTTCAGCTGTGACAGCCAACAGACACTTTGCACTTGCTCCCTTCCTGGCCTGGCGTTTCCATCTCCTCCTTCATTTTTCTATTTTTATTATTTGTCTATTAGTGATGCGGGAAATCTGGGCATAACCTCAGATTGGGATTGCAACCCCAATCCCCATGGACAGAGAGGACATCTGGAGACAGTGTGGCCCTGACCTGCAGCACAGCTCCCTCTGGCCTCCAGGAAGAGGACGGGAAGTCCTGGCCCTGGAACCACAACTCACCTAGAGCAAGGTTTACCTTTGCGGAACAATTTGGCATAAAGCGCACCTGGAGAGAGACACCGACAGGGAGACCCCACAGAACTGTGGAAACCCCGCACATAGTAGCACTCCCTCCAAGCTAAATGTCTGAGATCCCAGGAGAGGGACGAGAGAGGTTGTGCAAATATTTGTGTGAAATTAATAGATTTTGCAAATGACCTGCTTTTCTGTCTGCGTGTTTCAGGCCAGTCTCTACTCTGACTTTTCGCTCTCACGACTAGTGCGTTTCTCTGTGTTCTTATTTAATTGTGGCCCCTAACAATCGTGATCAGGATCCTTCTTGGGGCAACTTTAGCTAGGTCTAGGCTGCTCTGAGATCCAGTGTGTTCTATTAAATAGCTGATTAAACTTCAATATTGTCACCCTGATTTTAAGGCTGTCCAGACATCCCTGTCTGATGCCCAAATGCCCAGTGCTTCAAGGAAAATTGGCTTGAATGATATTGTGACTTGCTGAAGTGTACGGAAGAGCTCATCTGTAGATGCCTGCAGAGAGGCCTGAAGGGGAAGGTGCTTGTAGGCGGCCTGACGGCTCGCAGGCGGGCTGGGGACAGAGGCAATCACAAGACTGTCAGGAAGGGAGCCAGCAGCACCAGGAAGTGAGCTGCGGAGCAATGGCAGAGAAGAGGGGCACTTCAGAGAAGGGTTCGGCCTGCTCCCCACTGGCTCCTGGGGAAGTTTCCAGAGAGGAGGTGCAGTGGCGCTGTGAGTGCTGGCTCTGGCGGACCTCACGGCCCTCAATCACTTTGGGGGTGGGTGTTATGTTAGTGAGCATGAGCAGGGTTCCACACTTCCAGTTCGACCTTCCGCACCCTGGGGTTCTTGTGTGAGCTCATCATTGGGTGTGTGGCTTCTCTCCGAAGGCTCATGCACTGGAGGTTTGCACCCTAACATGGCTGCATGTAGAGGTAGCGGAGGTGGGGGCTCCTCCGTCATGAGTTCATCAATGCAGACTCAGTGCTGCGAGTCGGGGCTCAGGGGCCAGGTCAGCTCCCTTAGCATGGGCTCTTTCCACTGACCCTAACCTGCACACCACTGCTCCCAGCAGCACAGTGCTGTCCATCATGAGACCTCATCATGGTGGAGCAGATTCTGGCACCAGCTCTGTGAGCTAACCATCCCTCTGTCCTCTGTAAAGTGCACAGCTTATAATAGTGAGATGGAAAATAGACTGAACATGGGAAGAAACGACATGGAGAAGGTTCAAGAGGTAGTTAGTACCCCAGTGGGCTTGACTGGGTTCTTTCTAAGGAGTCAGAGCCTCGCCTGGCAGGGTTCTGGGACTTCTGTGGGGAGATCCAGAGGGAGGTACAGGGGCAGATTTGGTACAGTTTGACTGCAAGATTGGATGACACTGGCTGCTAAGGGGGTTTAGATTAAGCTAAGGGAGGTTAGGAGCAAGGAGTATAACATTTAAGTTACACTGCAAGGCTGTTGGTTATACAGAGCACAGGTTACACAAAGCAAGAAATATCCTTTCCCATGTTAAATTACATCACAAGGCCATAAGTTAGATGAGGTTACACAAAGGAAGGACTGTCCTTTATCAGGCTTCCCTGGACATGGACATGTCCACCTGGTCTTGGTCAGCATCTTTGGCAGGCTCTCTTTGCAGGCTTTAAAAGTTTAATTTCCCTTTTAATAGCACCAAATGGACTGAGACAAGGCACCTAACCTCCTTTACCCCAATTCCACACCTGCAAGAATGGGTAATGGGTGTCTTCGTCCTAAGCCTGCTGGGAGGGTGAGCCCGCTCCCACTCAGCACCAGCAATGGCTTTCATCTCCTCCACAGACTCTCGTGGTCCTGGAGACAGAACCTGGCTGTGCGTCCGGTGTTCAGAGCGAGCGAGGCTGGGTCACCTTCTCCATTGACATGGCCCATCTCATTTACAGGACGGCGGTGATCAGCAACGCAAAGCCCACTTCGGACGGGAATGTGGCATTTGTCCAAGTCTGCTCTGATTTTCTTTAAGATTCAGGCTTTAAAAAAAAGAGTTAAGATTCATGAGAAAAGAAAAGAAACTGGGGAAAGACACAGAGACCCGACGATCTCACAAGTCAACCCCAGTAGGCTCTTCAATATTATTTGATTCCTGTTGAACTGCTCCTCCTCAAGAAGATACTTAAGAAGCCAAACTTAAGTACAAGTTAAATCAGGCACTGGAGAGCCAGCTTCTAAAGTATTTTCTCCCCACTTGACTTCCCTAAAGATATTCAGAGTTCATATGGCTATGAATTGCTAGAGGAGGAATTCAAAGCTGAGCTCCAACTTGAGGTGAATAAAGATGAGGAAGTTATTTCCTGAGTCTGGGAAGCGATGAGGAATCAAATCAGAAAGTTAGTATTGCCAACTTGTGTTTTTCCCCCTAATGTAGATGCCACAGAGAAAACTTGGATGTGAGGTGATAAAACAAATGGGACACTCAGGGAAGGAATCTTATCTGTTAGTGAGGGGAAGATGAGAAGTGTTTATGTCCTGTGAATTAGCGAAGGCTGTTATCAGGGTCTGCACGTCAGCACCAGCAAAGCAAACCGGAGGCTCCAGGGAGCCTCTGTGTCCATGTGTCCTGTGTACATGCGCACATGTGTGTGCGTGTGTGTCTGTGTGTGTGTGGCTTGGAGAGGTTCAGTGGTCTTGGGCAGTGTGAGGCGGTGAGCTACAAGAGGCCCCTGAGAAGTCATAAATAAGCCTGTGGCACAGAGAATGGCCACGCGGGGCCATCAGGGGGGTCCCAGAGCCTCTGGGAGAACCCAATGCACGCTGTACTCCAAAGGTTTGCTTCAAGCTGGGGCCCTGGAAGGTGAGGTCCCCCGGGGTGTCAGGCAGCCCTGGAGTGAAGCAGCTGCTCAGCAAAGGACGGGCGTGGTCTCCATCCCTCCCGGGGCTAAAGCGCCCGCGCTCTTTCCTTTCTCTCACACTTCTACATGAGCAGAAGCAACCTCCCGCACGCCGTGGGGCTACAGCCAGCTGGGTCAGAAGAGTCACTGTGTCAGCCTAGCAAGAAGCGCTAGGCCTCCTCTTTCTTCCCCTTCACCGTTTCCTCCTCCTTCTTTTCACTCTCTTGTTGCGTAGACCAAGCTGCCATGTTGTGTTTGTGCCCAACAGAGACCACTGAATGAGGAAAGATGAGGAGGGAGCCTCTGGCCAACGGAGAGGGAGGGAGAGAGACAGAGACAGGAGACACAGGGAGAGAAGCACAGCCCAAGGCCTCAAGGTGCGCATGGAGCACTTCAGTCAGTATGCGGGAGAACCTGGCAGTGACTCTGTCTCTAGGGAGGCCCTGAAGCTCCAGCGGGGACACAGAACCACAGCTCCCTGAGCCTTGTCACTTTACCCCAAGGAGACTGGAGACAACAAATTCGTGTTTGGGGAGAGATTGCTGTGCAAGAATGGATAGCTACTCCTCGGTTGTGTTAGGCAGCTTCCTGGAGCGGTGGATGAGAAAGGTTCGGAGGCTCTGGTCCAGGACCAGCTGGCCCTGCCACTCTGAGCCTGCGGTGAGGGAGGCTGGCATGGCGGGAGCGCGTGGAGATGCCAAGTGCCCATCTCACAGTGCCCATCCAGCAAGGAGAGGGACATGAAGGGCTGGGGTCCCTGTGTCCCCCTCAGAGTCTCCCCAGGACCAACATTCCTTTCACCAGGCCCGCCTCATAGAGGATACAGCAGAGCCACACAGGCGAGCAGCCAGGCCTTCACACATGAGCCTTTGGACACTAAGCCCCAAACCGCAGCCACCTGGGGACTCACGGGGAACCGCCTCTGCTCTGCCCTGCTCTAACTGGGGGCGTTCCAGTGTCCATTGTTTTGTTTTTATCACACTTCGTTCTGTCTGTCTGGCAGGTTTTCAGTATTTTCGATGGGTTACACAAATGCCCTTCAAACAACAACGCTCATAGCAAAACCCACTCTTGCCTGCTCACTGTAAGCATAGGACCACTGACTGGGCCTCGCCTGCTGCAAGGGACTTTGCTGGGTCATCGCGACCAGTCACACCCCTCTTCGGAAACCGTCTGTCACTCTCCTTCCAGAATACTCTCTTTCTCCTCAGGGTTTGCTGACTGCCTTTTCACAACTTTCTCCTCTGCAAATGCACGTCTCCCGATACCTGGAAGTAGGAATCCTTGGACTCCGCACTCACTGGAGCCACGGCCAGTGGCTCAGTGTCTACACCGCACTTCTGGCATATGGAGCTTGCTTGGGAGCTCTTCTTGTTCTGTGCTATGCCGGAGCTGGGACGTCTGCAAGATGACTGGACCACAGGGCGCTGTACCCATGATGAGTTCATGGCTGTCAGCAGTGGGGGCTGGTTGGACAGGTCACTGGAGTGTGACTGGCCAGGCTGTGATCTTGTCCTGGCCGTGCCCTTTTCTCTCTGCTTCCTGCGGCCATTGCATGAGCATCTTTCCTCCCCCACACCTTCCACCAGGCTGATCCTGCCTGGAGTCAGCCCACTGACGGGCTGAGCTCACTGAACATACCCAGCCGAGTAAACCTCTCTTCCTTTAGATTATGAAGGTCAAGGAACCTTGTCCCCAGGGACAGGAAAGTGACTGCTCTGTTTCTGTAATATTCTTATTTGGGTGGTGACACCCAGATGGCGAACTCAGTATTCTTCATCTAAACCCCTGATCTCCCCCGCTCCCAGCCCGCCCCAACGCTCTCCCTGGACCATTGTCCCTACCTCACGGGTTGGTAGTGCCATTGAGGGGCACCTCAGCTACTGGATTCTGCCCTCCACAGCGGTCTCAGTCCTCGATCTCTCCGTGAACACCTTCGCTTCTCCCCTCACTCCGCCCTGCACCACCAGCCCATCACCGTCTTCCCCATGGGTCGCTGCAGGCAGCTTCCGGACTGGTCTCTCCTCATCCTCACGAGCAGCTCTCTCAGAATAGTAGTAGGAGCGAGTAGGAGGAGGAGTATATGAACCTACGAGTCACAGCTCAGCGCTTCCCACCCTCCTCAGGTCACAGCTGGGACCCAAGTGCGTACAGGCCCTGCGCGTCCAGCTGTCTCAGGCCAGCCTGCCTCTCGGCACACTGGCCACACTCTCATCCCAGGGCCTGGAAATTGCGCTTACGCTCGCCCTGGCAGAGCCACTCCCCTCACCCACTCTGGCCGGAACAGAAACGTTTATTCATGAAACTTGACCTCTCGTCCCCCTTACAGGTTGATGTGTAAATAGGACTTGCTGTGTAATGTTTTGTTTACCTGCTCATTTTCTCTGTCTCTCGCTGCGTTGTGAAATCCATGAGCACAGTTGTTTTGTCTGTTTTGGGTAGTGGATGGACCCTAGTGACTAGAATGGGCATTAGCATTAGGTTACTTCAGTTCTCTGGTGCAGAGAGATAGAGCTACAGATGGCTGTGTTAGTATCAGCCATGGGGCCCCTGCTAGCCAGCTGGGGCCGAGGGTGGCTCATTATTTTTACTTCTCACTTCGGAGGCTGGGGGAGTTCCCCTGCCCTGGGGCCCTGCTCCATGAATGTCCCTCCCTCGGAACTGACACATTTCAAGAGAAAAGGCAAAGACGCTTGTTCTGTTGATTTTCACTTCTGCTAGTATTACCTGTGCTTTCATTTAAAAAAAAAAAAAAAAAAAAACAGCACAGGAATCTTGGTTCATTGCAGTCACTTCCTGAGTCTGGGAACAAGGAAGGAGTCTCACCATATCTAGCCGAATCAGGAAAGGATCCTGTAACATCCAGCAACCCCAGAGAACCCAGAACATCCACCAAGGAGACGGACCACTCCAAAGAGCCCATGTCCAGGGCTGCTGTGCTCTGGGGATGGGTGGGGACAGGGCCAGCCCACAGGGACACCAGGCTGGGTGGGAAGGTGGCTGACCCATGAAAGTAACCTGGGCATTCCGTGGTTCACAGAAGTTCAGAACGCATCATGGCCAGGGATAGGGCAACACACCTGTAATCCCAGCATTCTGGGAGGCTGAGGCAGGAGGATAACAAATTGAGTCCAGTTTGGGCAATTTAGCTACTTAGTGAGGCCCTATCTCAAAATAAAACAAAATTTAAAAAGAGGTCGGGATTTAGCTCAGTGAGAAGGTCCTCATTCATGACCCATTGCTGCAATAAATTAACTAATTGATTAATTAAACAAAACCTAAACAAAACAAAGACAACTATAGGAAAAAAACAAGCCATGGCATGCAGGCAACAGACAAGGCTGGGCATTGCCAGCCTAGTGACTGAGTGGCACTCTAGGTAGCCGGAAGTGCTCAAAGGTGCTGTTGTTTATCAGCCTGCGTCATAGCGGCTCAAAGAGCTGAAAGATCAGGCATAGAAGCCTGTGGAGTTTTCTCTCAAGGCACAGGCCCCAAGGAAGGAGGAGGACATGGCACAAAGTGACAGTGGCTTTGCCATCGTTAGCAAGTGCTGAGAAAAGGGCATAGCGTGCATGCCGCCCAAATGGGAATCCTGGAAGGTTGCATTTGTCAGCTTTTCCTTTGCTGGACATGGAACCTAACCCACAACATGAAGGACATGGAGTTTAACGGAATTCACATTTTAAGGGGATTCAGTCCATGGTTGGCTTCTCCAAGGCAGGAGCATCACGGCAGAAGGGTGTGGAGCAGAAGGACTGTTTAGCTAATGTTACTGAGAAGCAGAGCAAGGGCCAAGGACCAGCGACGAGTGGACAAGATACCATCTGCAGTCCCCAAGGTCACGCTTCTATGACCTACCCAAACAGACCCAGGAGCACGCACTGTCGTCAGTGAGGCTGTTTGTATCACAGTGAAGTTGACGTGTCAGGAGTGTAGGTCACACAGGCTCCCTCTGACCCTGGAGGAGGGACAGGCCTTGTGTGGACTGAAGCACTGCAGTGATGTGGCCTCTGCAGCAGGTTAAGATTCAAGGAGCATCGGGGACTCCGGAGGCCCAGCGTGCCTTCTCCTGGATCTTAACCTTTCCCCACACTCTGTGTGATGCTTAGGAGAGATTCCAAAATAGAAGCACTGTGACAGGGTCTGGACAGGGACCTTTTCCTTTGTCATCACAGAAGAGCAGGAGACAACAAAACCCACTGACTGGATTTGTGCCTTATCCTTGCGTTCAGGCACAAGAACCCCCTTCCAGGTGTCCGGGACAGGAGAACTGATTCTGTCTTCAAGGATGCTATGCGTGTAGCCCAGCCTCAAAAAGGAAAGGGGTACCAACAGTGGGGCCTGGTGCTAAGAAACACTGATCTAACCCGCAAATGAGCACTTTTCTAAGGGGGAGAGCCCCGTCCCACCCACGAGTTCAAAATGTATTCATATGCGTACTCTTCTTCACCCACATTTTAAAAATAACAAAATAAAATAAATTGTAAACAATACATGATATTTGTCAGTTCTGTGTCAAGAAGCAAAACATATTTCAGGATGATTACATGTGTATAATCATCCTGAGCATGAGTTATCCATGCAGGAAACATTTATAACCATGTTTGGACAGGAGTTTTGAGAGACAAATAAAATATTGATTGTTACACTCCTTGTAGCCTTTAAAAATTTTATTTTCAGTACTGGGGATTGAACCTAAGGCTTTTTCACTAAACTACATTCACATCCTTTACCATATTCTGTTTTGAGACAGAGTCTCACCAAATCACTAAGCTGACCAACCTAACTTTAGTTTAGGATACTCCTGCCTCAGCCTCCCAGAGCAAGATTACAGGTGTGTACCACCACACTCGGCTTCCTTTAGATTTTAATATATTCAGTGAAGAAATGAATTGGGCTTTCACCTTTAAAATGGTGAAACGCTGCACATCATTGTAACTAAAGGAGGAAAATCCTAGAATCTCTGGCTTGGAAGTAAAGCGGAGACCGCACTCACCTGAGCGAGAAATGGAGAAGCAGAAGCAACTGGCCGGCTGCCCTGACCCCCAGCAGGTCTCCCCTGCCCGAGCCCGGCGCCCTCTTAGCATGAGGCTCCCTTGCAGGGCGATGCCCTGCAGCCCAGGACGGGAGGACAGCCCCAGCGCTCTGCCCCTGCTCACCCGAGGCCGCAGCGCCCACAGGGACCGGAGGGACTGCGGCCCTGCGCGGCTCCGGCCCGTCTCCGGATGAGCCCGCGCGCAGGGTCTCCTGGGGACCGGCTTCTCCCATCCTCCTGTGCGGGTGCAGAAGAGCCACCGGGCGATGCACACTGCGTTCAATCCTTGAGGAATGCACGACTCCTGACCCATAGGTTATCAATACAGGCCTTTCTGCCCACCGGGAGGAGCTTAGCTGACGGCCCGCAGAGCCCCGCTGTGCGCTGGGCTGAGGGCTCCAGGTGGGCGTGGAGGGCAGTCACGCTCAGGTCTGTGCCCTTTGATACCGCGGTGCAGAGCTGGCTACTGAGTGACCAGGATCTGATGCAAACTGTCACGAGGCTGAGGAGACCGTGCGTGCCCTGATTGAGGCCCAGTGCGCCTCCAGAAGGGACGCGTGACACCGTCCCGGACCGACGTTACTAAGGACCTCGCTGGGCACTGCTTCCCCAGACACAGGGGTGGCTCTAAAACGTGCACCGGGCATTGTCTCTTCCACCGCCTCTGACGCCAGTGTGTCCCTCCTGCTCCTCACGGCTGAGAGAAGCCCCCTCTCTCCTCCGTCCCCTTTGTCTCGGGAGTGAGCTCCAGCTCTCTTGCTTTCTTGTGTCAGATTTAGCTGATTCACTGCCACATTATTTTAACAGCATGTGACAGGCTCCACGGAGAGGATTGATGGGACGTGTCCAGGGAATCCATCCCCCGTCATTAAACAAGGCGCCCGCGTGAGGCCATTAGTCAGCAAGCACTGCGGAGTCCACAGGCTCAACTCCGCAGTGAGGCAGCTTAATTTATGGCACTGCTAATGCCGCAGGATTTTTTTTAGAAGATAGATTGTTATTGAGCTATTTTTATCAATATTGCTAATGTTCTTTCTGGTGTTGTTCATTGTCGGGTACCAGGGTTTTAGAAAAAAGTCAGCCACCGGGCCCAAAAAGCAGGCAGCCTGCTGGATTCCAACCCACGAACTCCTCTCCACCAGCGGCCAGCCAAATGCAAAACCGAGTCCCCATGGAATCTCCTGTAGATGCTGCGTGTTTCCGGAAGAGTCCCCAGACGCTGGGCTCTGCACCTGCGCTGGCCCCTGGTCTGCTGGAAGCCGGGTAGCATGGCAGCAGGGAGGACACTCCCGCTGTGTCCTCCATCCCCAATGGCTCCCACTCCCACCTGGGCTTCCCCGTCAGATCAACAGGTGTCACATTCTCACAGGAGCGCAGGCCCTGGGTGTTTCCTCCAGTCACCCGAACCGTCCTCCTGCCCACGTGTCTTGAAATACCATCTTCCACGAAACCTGTGCAGAAGGTCAGGGACTGGTGTTTTAGAGGGTGACCTCTGCACCTTTGCCAGTGCTGCATGCACAGGGTAAGAGGGTACCTGACTGGGGGAGTCCGTGAGGCCAGACGGCCTTCTCCGAATCAGTGACCACTGATGTCGGGGCCCTAACACAGCAGCCCGAAGCAAAGGCCTCAGAAGCCATTTCTCTCTCTGACCTCCTCCTGCCCTTTCATAACTTATTCACCTCAAACAACCACTAAGACTAGAACGCTGCTTCCTAAAGATGGACCCTGGGCAGCAGAGCCTCCTGGGCCAACCCAGCCGTGAATTCTATTACTCTAGATCCTCCCCCTCCACATCAACCAACCATGAAATAGCTCTTGGAAGAACATAAGATCCCTGCATTCCAAAGAGTCCTCCTGTGCCTAAAGGAAGGAGCAGTGCAGAGTGACCAGGAAGCCCTGGACACACAGGCCCTGCTGGGCTTCCCATGGTCCACTCCTCGAGCTCATGGCCTTCGTGTCCAGTCCTCTGTCTACACAGTGTGCGCACTTCAGCAGACCTAGGCAAAATAACAGGCCATTTTAACCCCATGTACCTGGATGTTCCATGTGTCAGGCGAGATTGTGATCAGACGGAGGCACCCTGCTTGCCGCCTGTGGATTTGTCCCATTACAGGAGAAGGCCCCGTGAGGCTGAGTGACACTCAGGACAGTGACCTCCCCATCAGCCCCCAGAAGGTCGGACCATTGAGTACTTGGAATCAGGTTCCTTGGGCTGCGCAGATGCACTATTGCCAGTTAAACAAAACGGTTGGACAGTGTCCCACGTCACTTTCCAGCAGTGAGATGGATCAGCACACGGAGAGACCCTGCAGCGACACTCTCTGTGTCACCCCCAGGCCCCCAAGTCTCCTCAGGAGTGGAGAAGACGCACTGCTTCCTCGGTGTGCAGTCTGCAAGCTGCTTGCCTCAGATGTGGGGCCAGCACAGCACACTCATCAAAAGATTCTTCGCTGGAACTTTGAAACATCTCTTAAAAGACTTTGCTATTTTCAACAGCAGTCTGATTAATCAATTTTCCCCTCTGTTATTCTGTGATTTGTGATTTGTTTTTGCCACGCATTTTGAATTCTAGGTCTCATCAGCTAAACGATGTTCTTGGATCCTAACAAAGCATTAAATTGCATATTAAGAATGAAACAGCCCTCCCGTTTCATCACATGATTCATGTTCTCTTTTCTCTTGTTTTCTTTTGCGGGGGAGGGGGTAGTGAGAAAAAGAGAGCTAGTACACATCCTCCATTCTCAGCATTGCTGTCCTTCCAGCTATGTCAATTTCTAGGTATCGAGGACAGAGTTTATGTCAGGATTCCACCAGCAACCCAAGCTGGGAGACTTACAGCCAGCAGACGAGGAGACCAGATCTTTCTTGCCCATGTCAGAGTCTCACTTCAGTCTCCTTGAAAATCTGGGCCTATCTGCTGGCCATGCAGAGATGCTGGGAGTGCAAACTAACAGCTGGGGGACTGCTGGGAAAGCCCTGCTGCATGGACGTCCGGCGGAGCCAGGTCGGGGAGTAATGAGGGGAGAGGGGCACCCGCTGCCCGGTAGGCGGGAACTTGTCTTGCTTCTGAGGCGGCATCCTGGCAAACTAACTGAGGGACCATCCACCCCGTGCCTGACGGTTTGGTGTGCCCACGTTTACAGTGTCTGTTCTCTTCCTGAAGTGTGTTTGCGGTCTGTTGAAATAGATTTTCTATAGTTGGAATAAAAATTTTTTGCGAAATTGAAAAGAAAAACTTCACAGTTAGCTCCTGTCCTAATTCCTTGGCATATCTGCCTGTGAGACTTTAGAGTCACCTTGTAGACAGGAAGGTGTGCGAGCTGTTCCCTGTCTCCGCTCCTCGAGTGCACACATTCTGTGCCAGCCTCGGAAAAGTCACAGTTGTCAGCCGCTGTCACCTTGACCTCCACCTGCAGCTCAAGCCGTCCGTGACAGTGATACCTCCAGCCCACTGGGGCACCCATGGCACTGTCACCCCTTCTCCTTCCTCCTGAGAGAGCACTGTCCCCGCTCTTGGTCCGGTGCAATGACAGCTGGGCCAAGACCAGTGCCAGCTATGGGTGATCACGTGTGGCTCCAGGCTCTTTATGGGTAAACCCAGAAAGTGTTGGTCTTCGTGTCCCATATTTCTTGAGCTTTGAAGTAAAGCAGCAGTGTATGAGAGGGGACCTCGGAGGGAACGCTACCACCCAAAATGCAGCTGAGATTAAAGAGGCCTCAGTGGTCTTTTGTAACGAAAGGAGCTCAGCGTACAGTCACAGGTAATATGCGGGGTGATCTCTCAGGAGGGAGGGGAAGGGGTGACAGAGCCATGGGTGCCCACGGTGGGCTGAAGCTGTTGCTGTCACGGACGGTTTGAGCTGCAGGTGGAGGTCAAGGTGATGGCAGCGGACAGCTGTGACTTTACCGAGGCTGGCACAGAATGTGTGCATGAGACCAAGAGCGAGGATAGAACAAAAAAAGCAGAACCCAGCGGGACCATGGCTGCTGCAGTTCATTCTGCCTGTCAGCTGCACTGGGCCCTATGCAGTTTCAGCCAAACCAACTTGGCACTGTGGTACTGAGCTCCAGGGTTCTGGGTTAGGGTTAGTGCAGGGGCCACTGCAAGCAGCTACAAACAGAAGCGCACAGACGAGGGCCCTTCCCGGGGACGCCTGGAGAGGGGCAGCTGTGGAAATGAGGCTCTTGTTAGATACTTTTAGGAAACTCCATGCTGATTTCCACAGAGGTTCTGTTAGTCTGCACTCAGCTGAGAGTAGAAGGGCCTTTTCCTGCACATTCCTGCAAGAATTGCTCAGTTTCTGAGTACTTGATAACTGCCATTCTTTCCAGGCTAAAGTGAAACCTTAGTTTTCTTTTAATTTTCATTTCTCTAATGGTCAAAGGTGCCGAACATATTTCATGTGCCTATTGGCTGTTTGTTCTTCTTTTGCTAAGAAGTATCTGTTCATCTTTCTTTCCTGGTTTTTAATTTTTATTTTGGGAGGCCTACATGTTTGAGCAGTCACTAATAAAAATAAAATAAGTAATAAGAAGACAAAGGTTCCCACGGGAAAGGGATCTGGGCCTTGGACGGGAGCCAGCAGTGCGCATCGCCCTGCACTTCTGAGGTCCTTGGGGCCTCCAGGTCCTGAAGGGTCCTCAAAATCAATGAGCTTCTATCACCTTCTCCCCCTTCCATTTTCTCTTTTTTCTTAAGACATATAAACATACTGTGTATAATTATTTATTATTTTACTAATTAATATATATCATATGCATTATATCATTATATATGTGAGATATATATAATTACATAGGGATATTCCACTTGTATTTAACATTGAACAAGTATCATAGATATTATATAATAAATATTAAATATTACTTATGAATTGTACCATAGTATATGCATTATGTAATCCACATTGTATAAGTGTACTGATACAATATATCCTGTGTAAATATTATATATTTGTGTCAATATATTGTGTATCAAGTTATATTTTGTGCACTATATCAAGTGTATATAATATTATATATATTTTATAGTGTATCAAGTTCAGTGAGACATCCTGTCTAGAAGTTTCCTTTCTGCGCATGCCCACATACCGCTAGTCCCACGGACTCTGCTTCTTTGGAAGCTGGGCGGTGACTTTGTGTAATTAATCACTTCATGAAGACAAGCAGTGACAGTAATGAAGGGACCCCAGCAGCCCAAGATGTTGACACGAATCTAATTCCAGTGGAAAAGTTTTATTCGTTTATTACCCTCACATACAGTGTCTTGGGAAGGAAACACCAACCGGCACCCTAGGAGGGCAGGAATCCTGAGGTGCTGTGCTGGGCGCGGCACGTGGGGATGAGGGGGCCGCAGTTTACTGAAGACCTGGCCCTCTTGCATGTGCTTGTTTGGGACAAACATGACCCACCGATCCTTGGGGTCAAGGAGATGTACAGGACGTGACACTCCTTGAGAGATTCCTGATAATTTCTGATTTCCAGAGCCATGTGACAGGCTCCCCCAAATCCCCAGGAAGGTGGACCCAACTGCCCATGATGGTGGACATGCCATGTGACAATCAGAGGACACAGGGAGAGAGTCTGGAGGACCAGAGGTCCAAGCAGGGCTGCAGTTACAGGAGAGAAACCCAGGGAAGCCCTGCAAAGTTCTAGTTTCAGATGAACAATAAATAATGCTTAATATAAGGTAAAATTGAAAATCAATTGCTATGTTTAACTAAAAACACTTGCTGCTTGCCGTAACGTGGACCCAGAAGGCCTCTCAAAGCCCATGTATTAAAGGCTTATTCCCTAGTGCATGTCTCTAAAGAGCTTCTGGGCTCTTTCAGAAGTGGGACCCAGCAGTGGTCTTAGATAATTGAAGAGATTGTCGAGAAAGCCTGTTGTGTTCTGAATTTTGCATAGCCATGAAGTGACCTCTCAGCTCCATCATAAGGACCCCACTATACTACCGTGCTACAGGCCCCAAAGTATTGAGTCCTCCTGGCCGTGGACTAACACCTCCAAAGCCAGGAGCCCAGTGCACTTCTCTTTTCAGCATTCATTCATCTTGAGGATTTGTTACCGTAACAAAAGCTACCACACTGCTTATCTGAAGCTTCAATTTAACCAGGCAGTGGCTGACCAGGTAAACAAAAATGTGGTAAGAATTAGTCTTTAAGGGAACACTGGTTTCTAGAAATTCCCCAGGGGTGGGGTTAGCTTTTGGTTTATTATTTTGACATGGCAGGGAATTCTACTTTGACCTTCTCTATCACAGCCACCTTCTCTCCACGGGTTGGAATGTGGTTATGGGGAATCCACAGTCTAAGACTACGGAGGCGACAGTGGCATGGGTCCACAGCGCCATGGAGCTTCCAAACCAGGCCAGGCCCTCTTCTGAGCAATGGACGCAGATCTCTGGAAACCAAGTACTCACCTGAAGGCCGGTGATTATTTCTCTAACATGGGGTAGCATTATTGTTTTGTCATTGTTGCAGGTCTAAGTTTCCCAGGCAAAATGCAGGATGCCTAATTAAAGGTTTTGAATTGATTTAGAGTATCCAGCACTCACGGCAGGATAACTAAAGATGGGCAGCAAAGAGGACTCCAGAGCTGCTCCAGAAAGTGGCAAAAAAGGGACTGGGGATTTAGCTCAGCGATGCAAGCACCTGCCTGGTGAGTATAGGGTTGTGAGTTCAAACCCTAGCCCCCCAAAAAAGAAAAGAAATTGGCAAGAACGATGGGAGGAGTGAGACAGTATTTTAAGGGGATTCATTGCAATGTGTCTTTTACTGTAAAATCATTCTTAATGGCATCGTCCCTGTACTTTTTGATCACACCACCCACATCCACTGTCATCACCCTGGTTTGCCTCATCAGTCAGGGCCATTCTCCGCCACATGCCCTGGAGTTCCACTTTCTACAGCAGCTCTGGAAGGTCTCTTTCCTGAGGGTCTTTAGCTGCACTGTCACCGCTGCCCTGATGCCCTGAACCAATTCAAACCTTTCCCTTTCATTGTCATTTTGACTTTGAGAAAAAGCCAGAAGTCCCACAGTTCCAGACGCAGAGAATCAGATGGACAAAGGCTCAGCGCTGAGAGTTGTGCAAGCCTGTCTCTCTTCAGACGTCAGCACACCAGCCGCCATGTTTCTCTCACACCTCACAGACACTCAGGTTAAAGGGCTCTCAGAACTGCTTCGGAAAGTGGCTGAATGATGAGATGAGTGTGTTTGAAGAGACAGACTCTTCCGAGAGGGATACACGGTAATTCCTCTTTTACTGTAATACAGTTTTAGAATTTAAACATTCACTCTATTTTGATCAGCCCCGCCTTCTGTTTTCCAGGAGAAAATCAACACCCACCTCCCCTGCTGGCAGCAACCCCATCAGCCTGAAAATTTTTAGCAGGAAAACAATTCAGTTCAGAAACGGTTTGCAATTATGTAGCAGGGAGAATCCAGCAGGCTTACTATCTGTTTAGCGACTGTGTCCAATATTCCGTCCTTTGCCAAAATACAGTCCAGAGGGACCTTGGCAGGCCCAGCACCACATTGTCCTTATTGGTCTGTTACACCATTAACATTATCTTGGGCTAAGACTATAATCAACCTCTTCTAGAACAAAAAAGAAATATGTTTATTTGGGGTTACTTAGCGTTGCAATCCAGGCAAATACAGACATGAGCAATCTGGCAAATAGGAGTTAGGTGCAGCCTCTGGACAGTTGGGGGAAGAGGTCTGTTGTACGGAAATTAGCAGAGATAACAAAAAATATCTCAGGAACTGACTTTTGTTCCAGTCCAAAGGTCAAAGGTTCACTCTCATGGTGGAGGGGCCATGCACACAGCCCAGTCTAATCTGGGTAAACACAGGCTTCCTGAGTCCCCCTAATGCCGCAACCCATGCTGACCGAGATCGTCTTCTTCCTTGACACTGTGCTGCCTTGAGCCCCGGCATCAGAAGTAACAAACACCCCGACACTGCTTCCATCAATGTGCCAGGAGCCCCACAAAGCTGCAGGGCTTGCTGTGTTGGCAAAGTTCCCAGAGTGACCCTGGTCAGGGAGTAGGACGATATGGAGTCCAGGCAGCTGAGGGGCAGGTGACCGAACCTTGCAACCAGCAAAAGGTATAAAACTGCACAACACATGGCAAGGTTTGGGGCTGGGGGTTTCTCCTGTGCATTTTGCCTGGTGAGCTACAGGCCTGGAAGGTTTGATTTGGTCTGTTTTCTAACCCTGGGGGTTGAGCCTAGGATCCTTGTACTAAGCTGTATTCCCAGTTCCCTTACTTTCTTTCTTTTTTCTTTCTTTCTTTTGTCTTTCTTTCTTTCTTTCTTTCTTTCTGTCTGTCTTTCTTTCTTTCTTTCTTTCTTTCTTCTTTCCTTCCTTCTTTTCTTTCTTTCTCTCTTCTCTCTTCTTTCTTTCTTTCTTTCCTCTCTTCTTTCTTTCTCTTTCTTCTCTCTTTCTTTCTTATTCTGAGACAGTCTTTCTCAGTTGCCCAGGCTGAGCTCAAACTTGTGACCCCCCTGCCTCAGTCTCCCACAGTGCTAAGATTACAGTGTGCCTCACTGCGCCCAGATATAAAACTGGCTGTTTTGTGCAAGAAAAGGCCAGGGCAGAGAAGAGCTCCACACAGAGCTGTGCAATGTGCCCTGGCCGGTGGCCCCAGGACACCACAGCACAGCTGGCATTAACAGTCTGCAGTAAACAGAGCTGCGTGGGGCATCTAAGGAGCACAGTGGAGGAGGCCGAGCAGGACTGCGTGGGAGTCAGGCTTTGGCTCCTGTGGGGAAAGTGATTCTCTAATTAAAAAGCAGCTCTCTTCTTGCTCCCGAACTCTGGGACAAACTGGCCATGGACCACTGGACTGTCCACCCCAAGGTGGGCATGGCTTGGAATAAGCCTTCTAGTTGGATATGCAGAACCTCGTATAAACATGCTCTGAAAGGGAGGTGGGCAAGGACAGCCCCGCACCAGCGTGAGGGGCACCTGGTCCACACGGGCAGCAGCCCAGGCTCCCAGCTTCCATGCCCTCTGCTTTGCCACTTCGCTGGCCCAGCCCAGTGGCCCCAGAGGTCCCTACAGCAAGTGTGCAGAGAAGGGAAGTTGGGGAGGGCATCTGATTGCTTGGGGCCCCAACCTCACCCCACCAGGGAAGGAAACCTGCTCAGGGGGCAGGATTCGGATGACATGGTGAACGTGAATAACCAGAGCAAGAGCAATTGCTGTGAAACTGTGTTTCCTCTAGAGCGACACCTTCTAAACGTCCCCGCTACTGGCACTGTTTCATAGAGAATTGTGCCTACCTGTGAATCGGCACAGGGAGGAAACAGCAAGTGTAGCTTTGTCCCCAGCGTGTGTCCTGCCAAGGAGGAAAATCCCCTTCCCTGCCCTCTGCTTCCACAGAGCAGCTCGGGCCCTTGGCGCCTTCTCTACCATTGAAAGCTACACAAAGGGACAGCATATGAGATTAAACCAATTGCTCAGTCTTGGTTACTTTTATCTCATTGCTGGGACAAAATAACCAATGCCCAAAGTTAAAAAGGGAAAGGTTTATTTAGCTCTCAGTTTGTGGAGGTTTCAGTCCACAGTCAGCTGGGGCCCAGGCAAGGTGACACATGGCAGAGGGCAAGAGTTCAAGGTGGCTGAAGACAGCAAAATCAGCCAGAGCAAAAAGGGAGGGGACCAAGCCTCCTCTGCTCCCTTACATTGTGAACAGGCTACCTCCCTCAGGTGGGTATAGCACTCACGCCATCTCCTTCTCCTCCTCTTGCACATGATAAGGAAGTTTGCTAGTGGGGACTCTGGTTCCCTGATGAGTCACTGAATCTTCTAAACTTTTCCAGTTGATACAATGAACGACACCCTAGAGCAGTAAGGGCAGGTCCTCTACAGCCCAGGATGTAGAACTGCAGAGTTACTTAGTTAAGCATCTAGACATCTCAGCTTGACACAGAGTTTCAGCCATTATGCTCACCATTCATTCAGGACCAGTTAATTTCCACCTTTTCTGCAACCCATGTTTTTCTGGAGTCTAGTTCCTCAGCTATGAACAAAGTAGGAAGGCTCGCCTTATCACAGAACTTTCTACATACTTTTTGCACCCTAATCCAGACAGAAGGCAGGGACCGGAAGTCATGGGATGGGACCTGCTCCAGAGGCTTGAAGACAGAGTGTCCTCAGGTTCACTGGCACTCATCACACACACACACACACACACACACACACGCAGAGCCAGTGTAGTGTGCCTGCCATGCAGCAGGCTTCAGGCTCTGCATAGCAGAATCCAGAGCCACAGCTGTGACCCACACAAGCTCGCTGTGGAACCAGAGCCCCAGGGTCCCCAGTGCCTCTACCCTCAGCATACTTTACTAAGGCCCGCAGCAGTCAGTCCTGGGATTGCCTGAGCTCTGATGGTTTTAAATAATCAATCATATGGAAATATGTTTATGAGTACCTGTCTATTAACTATTTTGAGACCTCCCCATTTAGTCAAAATTCACTTTCATCATTTGATAACAAATTTATTTGGATGTATTTTCCTTTTGGTTTAATATGGAGCCATGTTTAAAAATAATTGCACCAGTTTTTAAAATTCTAACATACTGGGTCATATTTTTAAATATTGGATTGTATTCTTTACCTAATTACATCAATTAAAAAAGCAACTGCTTCTCCGTAAAATTTGCGTGGTGAGATTCCTCATTTCATTAGGTCATGTTCCTTGGGTTTCATCTTTAGTAATGCCACAACGCACTTTATTATCCAGCATCAGAAAATTACATCTACTTGAAGTCTGTTCCGACCATCATATAATTAATTAAGAAGTTAATTAATATCAGGCATATTGTTGGCCTCTCTGACATTTCATTAAATACTTCCTTCCTGGGGACATTGTCATTTATTTTACCGTTATTAATGGTCTTCTAACTTCAATTCTTTTCAATGTCAGAACTCATACTTAACCCATATGGAATCCATTTTGCAGGTGAAACTTCATCCAAAAGTTGTTACATTAATTATTGATTGAAAGCATTGTGTTGGCCTCTGCAATCTGGGCTGAGATTGTTCTCAGCTGCTCTGAGATTCCAAACATGTAACTGACAAGTCAAAATTAGCCAACTACTTCTTTCTGTGCTATTTTTAAAATATATTTTTGTTTAACTTAATAAGCAAACTCCCTGCAGTCCTGAAATGTTTAGTGAATATTCCCACAAACTCCTTGGATTAACAGAAACTTGACTTCATCCTAGGCTTCCACTTCTTCCACATAGTTCTCTTTGCACGTGTACACACACGCACACACACACACATGCGTGTGCGCACACACACACACATACATATGTAAGTACATATGTGTGTTTATGTTCAGCCATGTGCATTTTACCTTTCATAGGCATTGTGTGCCTGTAATTTGCAGCAGTATTCTTCTCCCTCCTTGCTTTCTCCAGATAATGTGCATTCCTCCTCACTGTGCGTGTACCTGAATTCACACCTCTCCGGATGACACACAAGGAGAGTGGTGACTGCCTAAGCCTCTGGGGATTTCCCCTTGCCTGTTAATAACTATGTTTCAGTGCAGATAGAGGCACGAAGCAGCAGCCACCATTCTTCTTTCCATTCAAGTGACTAAGCTGCCGCTGGCCACTGCAGCTCCTCTTCTCTGTGTGTCAAAGTGGACTGTCCAGCCTCTCCCTTCAAACCTCGCTCCTCTGCCTGTCACTGTGCCTCTCCCCTGTCACCTTCTCTCAGCCTGGAATAATTTGTGCCAGCTTCCTCTCTTGTGTGTCACCGGGTTCTCCCCTCTGCAGAGTAGATTCTAGAACCCTTCATCCACACCGTGGAATCCCCTGTACTGAACAGTCATCCTCTCCTGACCTCCAACCCCTTCTGCCTACTTCATATTCCTCGTTGACCTTACCGCTGACTCCTTGGAAGGAGCCCCTTTCTCTGTTTTTCTGAACTTTCTGTGTCATTTGTTTCTCAGACCACCTCTTCTCTTCCACCCTGTTACCGAAGCCGCTTTCTGGAACGTGGCCCATCTCCCGAAGGCAAGTCCACACTGCAGTCTGCCCTGCGCTGTCTGCTGGGTCTCTGCAGCTCTGAAGCATGGCCGGCACTGCCCTGCACAGCAGCCCGCTCCACTGGTCTCTCTGGGACACGTTTTCCTGCTTCCCTCCAGCTCTCTGGATTATCTATAACCTGCTGTCTGGCTGTTGTGTCTTCCTGCTCGATGCTGCCACATCTCTGCACCTAACCAATGCCTTCACCTTCTGTCCCTTCATTCTCTCTCCCCTTGGGAATCCTGGGCATTTTCTTGGCTTACTTAGCGTTTCACATCGATGCCCTGAGTTCTTTGTCTTATGCATGTCCGACTCCTATTTAACATGTCCGCTTGAAAGTCCACTGGCATCCAAGCTAACGTGCCCAGAGGACGGTTCACCTGCCGCCAGCTCACTCTGAACCCACTTTGCCTCAGTGTTCACCGAGTCCGTGCTCAGGATTTGAACATTCATATACTCGTGTATTTAACCCAGAAACAGTGAAGCCTCTGTTGCTGTTTTTTGGTTCACCTTCTGGTGAATTACTCCTGCCCAATCATGGCAAAATCCTGAAGAACACCTTATTTCGAAGTGGGTTTAAATCCACCTGCATTTATATTTTCCCAACACGCTGCCGAGTCTTGGTGAATTGTTACAGAGCCTGCTCCCTGCGTCCGCCTCAGATCTGCTCTCCACTGAGACAACAGCACAAGAACAATTCGTTAATCAATAATTGGACCATGATGCACCCACTCAAATTCTCCAAGGGACACTGTGAGGGTTGTAGGAGCCAGTTTTTAACTAGGTAGAGAAAGCTCTGCGTCTCCTGGCTCCAAAGCCCCCACCTCCTCTTGGACTGCTCCCCTCACCGCCGGCGCGCCCTGTGCCGGCTTCCAGACGCGTGTCCTCCATTTCAGCCTCTCCCCTCTGTGGCTAGGTTCTGGGTCATTTCTCACATACTCATGGTTACTCCCTGCTTGTCTTTCAGTGACAGCAAGCAGGTTTTGTAAGCAGGAACTTTTGTTTTTGTTTTTCAATGCAGACCCCTCAATGTCTTGTAAAGGCACTTTTTTCTGGAAGGAGTTATATTCCACGAGCTGTAACTAAAATATCTGCACTTCTTCCGCCTGGCTCTGTATTGCCAATCGCTCTCTCAGCGTCCCAACATCAGATGGTCAGAGGCTGCCCTCGCAGCGCCTTCGGGGGAGAGCCTGGCTTCCTGTTCGGCGTAGGTGCTCACACAAGCTGTCTAGTAAGCGAGGAAAAGAACTGCAGTTAGAATTTCAGAGACACGAAAGACCAACCATACTACTCCAGCAACTTGCTTTGCATTTAGTTCATCTGATTTTCATCATAATTTTCAAGAGAAGTGTGGTTTCCCCATCTAACGCGTTGGGCCTTTTCTTCTCCACTTACTCAGAGAGAGTCACACACGGCTCCCAGGCCTTGGCATCTGCGCCCTCTGTGTGTATGGCCTGGGCTTCCCTGTTCTCATGCTACGGGGTAGTCTTTATGCACTATTCAAAAGCTATCAACCTTCAGTGGCTATGGGTTCCTCGTTCACGATTCAACACACACACCGCGGGTTGAAAATATTCAGGAAAAGCTTTGTGCCTGTTCTGAACGTGTACAGACCTTTATACATCTCTAAACAATATGGAACAGCGAGTGTACACATCTTCTGTATCATTAGTAACAGAGACAGGGTTTCAAGCCCGTGGTGGATGTAAGGTGCATGCACACTCAATGTCATTCTATGCTAGACTTGAGTATCCACACATTTCTATATGTGTAGAAGTCCTGGAACAAACCCCTCCTGGAGGCTTAGGTAGTACCCTAGGCTCTGCTGGAAATACAGCATCAAATGTGGGTGCTGGTGCCACTGAGCTTAAGGTCTCAAACCAGCCTGCACTTCCTGCCAGCCACGAGTTCCTGAAGCCGCCTCCTGTGCTGCTCCAAAAAGTGACCATCACCTTCTGGAGACAGATGTACTTTCCCCTGTGTTCTGGGGATGGAAATCCCAAACCAGTGTCCTGGAAGGGCTGTGCTCCCTCCGAAGTCTTCGAGGGAAGGATTTCCTTGCCTCCGTCAGCTTCTTGAGGCTGTTGGCCATCCTTGGTCTACATTTATAACAGCATCATCCAAGCTCTGCTTCCCCTGACCTTAGCCCATTCTTCCCACGTTCTCCAAACCTCTGTGTCCTTACAGGGGCTCCATTTATGAGGTGAAGGGTCCACTGCAATCCACTAGGAACTCATGCAAACTTCATTAGACATGCAGAGACCTTGCTTCCAAATAAGGTCAGGATCACAGGTACCAAAGGTTGAGGTTTCCATATATCTTTATGAAGAGTTATTCAACTCCCAATGGACCCTGCGAGAAAAGAAATAAAATCAAAAGATGCTATAGCGTTCAACTGTGGAAACTGTTTGCAGCAGGAGTTTAACTTATTTGAGACCCCCCTTGTCACAGCTGACCCCAGACAGCACTCTTGATTCATGGGCAAGTACAGTAGCGCCATCTGTTCCTAACGCCTCAGACTCCAGGTCAAAGGCAGCAAGCTCTTTTCAGATCTTGAGTGCCTGAAAGACTGGGGTGTGAAGGTTTGGCCCCCAGCTGGCAGCACTATTGAGACCTGCAGGAGGTGGGATCTGGAGGAAAGAGGTTCGGTCATTGAGATCTTGCCCTTGAAGGTAATGTTGGGACCTGGCACCTTCCTCCTTCTCGCTTTGCTATTGGCCACTATGACTGAGCAGCTGACAATAGACCCCAAACAATGGAGTCAATCTGCCGTGGACTGAATCCTCTCAAAGTGTGAGCCAACACAAATCCTTTCCTCTTGTTAAAACTTCTGTTTTAATGTATTTTGGCACAGCAATGGGAAGCGGACACAAAAATCTAGGACAGACTCTGAAAATGCTTAGCTGATGAGAAAAAAAATATTCAGGAAGGACTTGTCTCTCCTCCTCCAGTTTCAGATCTTGGGACAGAACCTGAGAAGCAATATTTGAGAACTGTCATAATATGGCTTCCTGGGAAGAGAAACAGACTGAGCAGAAAACATAAGCATCAAAGAAAATTTAAAACAGATCTCAAGAAAACATTGGAAATAGAGTCTCAGCAACAGAAAGACAATCACATTCTACTACTATGTCAGTGAAATGATCCGGAATCCAAATCAAGAGTCCAAGTAGATGATAGGGCCCTGAAGCAAGACATTTACCTGAATCTCCAGAAAGCAATACAAATGCTAGTTTTCTAGCAGATGGTGGAGGTATGGCTCTACAGGGAAATACTCACCCTGTCACTCTCTCTGCCATGGAGATGCTGGTAATGTTCAACTTGCAGTTGGGAAAAAAGGTCTAGCAGAATGAGGGGAGTGTGAATGGTATAAAATGTCGGAAGAGAACTGACAGCATTTGGTAAGAACAAGAGGGAAAGAAGGCGCTTTCTCAGTGTGCACATAGATTACAGCCAAAAGCAAAAGAGCTGAGCAGACATTCCATAAACAATTCTTTTAAAAAATTTCAAACATTCAAAGCAAAAGAAGCAAATTCTCAGCAAGTCTTTTTAATAAGTCCTTTCTTATTAGAAAATTGAAAAATGCAGGAGTGCAATAAAAACAAATATTAAATTTAAGAAAATTAAGAGGACAATCAAAAGGGATTTCACACAAAAATAATTTAAGGTTAGGTTTGCAGCTATAATTCCAGAACTCGCATGGGCTGAGGTAGGAGGGTTCCGACGTGATGTCCAGCCAGGGCAAGTTAGTGACCTCGTGAGACCCTGTTTCAAAATAAAAATGAGAAAGGACTGGGAATGTTTTGAAACATTAATGGATAGAATAGACAAAGGTGAAAATTAAATGACTTTCAGGCTTTGACTTCATTCAACTGAGTAAGAGAAATAAAACAAAAGATGAACCATTAAGGAATGAATATTTTAACATAAGGATAAAGTCAACATGATGTATGATCACATCTTGCACTGAAAAAAAACCCAACAAATTGATAATATATTTTCAAAATACAACAAACATTTTTCCTAGAAGAATAAGTGAATCTAAAAGTGAAAACAGACCCTTCCTTTCCCTGTACAAAAATCTCAATATTCAGCATTGCCAGCTGGTGATTAAACTCGGCGAATAAGCCTCAGACTCTTAACAGGATAAAGGCTTGGGTTAGAGCTGCGTAGAGTGAGAGAGATTGCGAGGCGGTCCCCATCGTGGAAAACGCACCCCCCTCCTTACAGCCTGGAGGCTGAATGCTGCCCTGGGAGGTCACAGAACGCTGAATGTGCCGTCACTGATTCTTTACAAGTGACCCGGCTTCCCCGGGCTGTCTTTAGAGAACTGCATGTTTTCTACCCGCACCGTGGACCTTTCCCTTTGGTGGATGGACTGTAATTCTAAATCGGTCTCCCTGAGTCTCTTTTAAGAGGAGCAGTCATGCCATCTCCTCCACAGAGGAAATGGAGGACAACAGGAAGTTGGTGACTTCAACTTTCTGTGCCTGAGCACACAGATGCTCTGACAGCTACAGGCACGCTCAGGGTGCCGCCCTCAGTTACTGAACGCATGCATTGCTTGGTTCCTGACTGCTCACAGAGCAGAGCCCCTGGCTGTCTTCAGTCTGGCATGAAACACCCCCCTCCTCCATCTCACCCCACTTTCTCTCCTTCCCCATCCTACCAGCCCCACCTTCCTCCTCAGCTCACCCTGTACGCAAGCCAAACCAGTTCACTTAAAGACACCTTAATGTGCAATTCCATTTCTCCCACTGCCTTCGCTCCTCCGGAGCCTGCCATATGTTTAGTTTTATAATTTAGTTCAGGAGCCATAACTCTGCAAGTCTATGTAGACAAAGGTAGGTGAGGAGCAGAGTGACAACCCTAAGGTGTGAAATGCCTGTCTTCCGAACTCCGCCTCTCCGTCTCTAAACACTAGGGTCTTTTCTACCGTGCCGTAGGATCTCACTGCAAAGATGCTATTTCTTAAGATTTCTGGGGGTTTTTCTAAAAACAAGCCAACCGGGGCTGGGGGTTTAGCTCAGTGGCATAAGCGCCTGCCTTGCAAGCAGGCAGTCGTGAGTTCGATCCCTGGTACCGATTAAAAAATAAAAAAATAAAAAATAAAAATAAAAATAAAAACAAGCCAACTGCAAACAGAAAAGATTAAAATAAAGGGCGGGAGAAGAAATGAGTCTCACTGGTCATCTTAGAGGAGCTCAGACCTCCTGTCATTATTTCCTGGTGCCAGACACAATCTTGTCTTGATTGAAAGGTAATTTTTTTTTTCCTGAAATGCATGGATTGAGAGGAAAGAAAATGTACATATCCAAATACTTTTCAATATCTTTCCACTCAGGAAGTACATGGATATTTTATTGCTCATAACCAGCAAAAGAACAATTTTAGGAAAAGCTCTTATCAATATCTGTTGGGTGACAAACCATGAGATTTATGTGTCTACAAAGGAACACAAAGGAAGTTCTGAGTGATAAATATAATAGAGTAACTGCTCAACAAATATTTGCTTACTGAGAATGAAAATGAATTCAAAATAAAAAAAGCAAAACATCCAACATCTGTTAATTACCAAAACCAATACAAGAAGTATGAATTATTTGATGATCCTTTCACATTTATCAAAATTAGATGATTTTTTCTGCTTAAATTTTTTGACTAGATTACATCGTTTATTTGTTTCCATACATTTTTCTCTGCCCAACACAATATTTTTATTACAAATTACTCCAGTTGGACACAGTATTAAGTTGATCTTCATTCCTGTGAGGAATACTGACTCTACTACTAAAATGTTTCTTTATAAACAATTATTACTTACTATGCAAACACTTCTTGTTGTAGTCAGGAATTGCAAGGATAAAGACAATACATCACACATGATTTATGGTATTATTTATAATAGTCACCCCAAAATTCAAGCACAAAGAATGTGCAGGAAATCTGTCCACACACTACACACCTAAGGAATCCAGTTGAGGGCTTAGATCCCACAGCAGTGTCCCGCTTGAGTCCATGTGAAGACCTAGAGCCCACGGCAATGCCCCCCATGAATCCAACTGGAGGCCTAGAGCTCACTACAATGGCTCATGCGATGCTGTTTCACAGATCTGCGCTGAGAAGGCCCAAAGGTCAGCAGTGGAAGCTAGGAAAGTCTCTATCAGTGGGCGAAGGATCTGTTGCAGTAGGCTGAGGGTTCTGCACTGAAGCCAAGAAGTGATGCTCAAAATAAGTATCAGGGCTCCCATGAAAAGTGTCACAGTCAGTCTCAGCAACAATGAGCTTCCAAGCTCCTCCGACAATGAGAACAGCCAAGTTCATAACAGGAAGACAGCGTGGGTAGCTTCTCCTGGGGACTGAACACCACCACCTTCACCTCTGGAGCTGGAAAGCAATGCTCAAAGTAAGGGACCAGAGCTCTACCAAGGCAAGCTGCAGCCATTCTCATCAACAACGACCTGAGCTTCTCCGATGATAACAGCTTAGTTCATATCAGGGAAGTCAGGATGACAGGCTCCTCCAGGAGAACAAAAAGCTCCAAAGAACCGACAGCCCCAAGCAACAAAAACTATGGAAAACCAATGAGGCTAAACTCTTCCTCTCCAGGTCTCCTTTTTATGCTGGCAGCAGTCCTCAGGTGGGCCGTCTACACTCAGTACCATGCTGATTCAGTCCAGCTGGTGTTTAAGCTGGCCACCAATTTTCAGTCCACCACACTTCCCCACGTTTGACACGTAACAGGATTGTAAAGTGGAGAGGCTAGCCTGGCAAGATTAGTTTTTTTCTGCTCCATAACTTGGAATGTATTTTTTCTGCAGTTTATTGTTTAGGTAGTATTTTGAGACAATACAGCAGATCTGGGTTTAAAGTTTTATTTCACCAGGTGCCTTCTCTTTGGCATAGTAGCAGTTTCTAAACACATACTGCTTTGATTTCTATGAAGTTGTTAAAGAGCTTTCTGCACAGAGTTCTCACAGTTTAAGTGGGATGGAGGGAGCTGGGAAAACACCAAACATCGGACGCCCGAGGGACCTCCAGCCTCAGACTGAGCTCCTGCAGTGGGTGCCTTCACTTGGCCAATCACTCTCTGTGTGCCAGGAAATGTGTATCAACCCCACACATGATAAATGCATCTTTAACATCTGCCTGTCAATACCTGTCCCAGGACGGAAGCCTGTCAATACCTGTCCCAGGACGGAAGCAGAAACATGGAGGGTCAGTATGCACATAGCACGTGTTTATTAAACATCAGTATTATCTCTCTGTATTTAAGATCATTAGCTCTCTTAAAGGTAATAAGAGAACAGTGCATTTTCTAGACCTTTCACGACCTTTCAAACTTCAATTTTGTGTTACTAGTGGTATATATTGTTCATACCAAAGGCATCTGCCTATTTGGAATATACATGTTTCTTTATATCAAAATAGAAGGTATGAATTTTTGAGAACAAAAATAATGGGTTTTGATAAACATATATGAGATTTGAGGTTGAATTACTTATAATAAGTAATTATTTTCTAATTATTCACTAATATCTCATGTAATAAGTACTCCATACACACTTGTTGAATAAAGAAATAGTAACTATAGCCAATTGAATTTCACATTTACACTTCTTTGGAGGAGAAAGTTAGAAAACTGCTAAATAATCAGTGTGTTATTCAGTTCTCTGTGCACCATCTCAGTAAACCTACACTCTCAGGTACTATAGTCAGAAGATTCAGATAAAAAAAGAGTGCACAGCATCATTTATCTGCATAGGCCAGTTTCAAGGGTCCTCATTAACTAAATGCACATAAGTTGGTTATGCTGGTACTTGATTATCACACACATTACGAGTTTCTGTATTTCTCGGGAGTGGGAAATACGTTCTCATGCATAGCTGGTATTATATTCAGAATATAAGTAGAGGACACTGCTATAAAAGTAGATGGGAAAAAGCACACAGGAAAATGCAAGGGTTTAAACTTTAAATACTGATCTTGAACTTCTGTAAGTCCTTCAGCAAATGGACAAGGGTCCCCGCTGCCTTGAATGGACTCTCATGCCTACAGCAAGGCTCTATGGTGGCCACTGTCTTTATAAAGCCACTTACGGCTCATGTTTAACGTTTACGCTCTCATTTTGAAGGGCAGTCTGTTATGCTTCACCACTCAGAAAAAAAGGAATAATGACCTTGGCTGTCTCCTCATCTTCCCAGGAGTTAGCTATTTGCTACTGTTTCACTTAAGGCAAACTCTTGAAGTTTATTACAGTGAGGTCTTTACAAAGTAGATTTTAAGAACCTAGTTTGTCAATCAAAATTCATGTACTAGATTTCATCATCAAATAGTCCTTGCTACAGATTTTCATTTGTTTTATTACAATTTAAAGTCTTCATACATATTGTTTATTAATATATCAGATAGCTTGATAAATACTGTATTTTATGTGACCAAAACCCAGACTGAATTGCGATTATGCAGTCACCAAGTTCTAAATGCAGTTAGAACACTTTTGATTTCCTTATTGGATTATATTTTTATGAATTTTTCTTTGGTTTCTCATCTTTATTCCTGAGATAGCCTATAGGCTGATCGGCCACGTTAAGTGTTTCTAGTGAGAACTGTAATATGTTTCTATCTCAGTCCTTTAACAAAGCTTCTCCGGACTGGGCCATGTGCCCAGGTAAAAGCCCTGTGCTCTTCGGTAGCTCAGGATGAGTCCAGAAACCTCTGCGGATTAATGAGATAAAGCAGAAGCCTAAGACCAGCCACAGCCTAATTTTAAAGTTTAAGTCTTGGGAAAATGTTACTCATGTAAGGAATATAACAATGGATGTGAATCAAATCCTAATTTGCCATGCAAAGTTTTTGCAAAGTGATCATAGATTCAAATACAGGTATAGGCTATCTACCTATTTATCCACATGGAGATATAGATATAGATATAGATATAGATATAGATATAGATATAGATATAGATATAGATATAGATATAGATATAGATATATACATACATATGGTGGTGGTGCCACATGCTTATACCTCCAGCGTTCTCAGAGGCTGAGGCAAGCAGACTGCAAGTTTCAGCGCAGCCTGGTAAGACCCTGTTTCAAAATCAGTTGTTTAAAAGAGATGGAGGTGTAGCTCCTCACAAAGGCCTAAGGAAAATCTTCAGGGTCTGCTCCTGCTCCCCACAAAACATAGCTTTCAAATCCTCTTACCTACTTTCCCTCAACGGGGACATCATGGGCACAATAAATTTCATAATCAAGAAGTTGACAATGACACAATCCACTTCTCTTCTTTAGGTTTCACCGGTTTTACACACACCACTGTGCATGTGTGCTTCATTCTAGGCAAATGTGTGGCTTGCACAGATGAATGAACTACCAGCGTGTTTGAGAAAATACGTGAGTGCCTGTATACATTCCTCATGCTATAATTCTCTTTCAACTTTCTAAACTTTTGGCCAACACACAACTCTGTTCTAAATCTATAATATTCCATTCGTACAATGTAAAGTAAAATGGGATCATACAGCACACACCATTCTGATTTTGTCTCCTGTAGACAGAACAGCTTCTTTGGTTTGTGTGTGTTAATATCCATTCCTTCGTGCTGCTTTGTCGTATTCTATGGCTCAAAAGGAACACAGTTAACTGTTCACCAAATTAAGGTCATTTCCTTTGTTTCAAATTCCTCCTTTTGAAACTAAAGTGGCCAGTAGCATTCTCTTGTGTTTGTCCTTATATAACAAGGCTCTCTGTTGCTGTGGGATAAACATCTCAGTGCAACGCTGGGTAACATGGTAAGCATGTGTTTCATCCAAGAAGCTGCCGGAGTCTTTTATTAGAGCAGTTGTTGAATGTTATGCACTGTCCCGACCCTGCACACACGATCCATCTCCCCAGGTCCCTACCAATGTGCTGTTGTCACTGTTACTCATTCTGATGGGATAAAGTGTACGCTTTGAGTCACTTCTCTGATCAAATATGATCACAAAACTATCTAAATGTTCTACTTGCCATCAAATGTCCCCTTGGTGTACACCTGTGTGTTTCACACATTTTCTAACGCACTTGTTTTTCTTGTTGCATTTTGAGTGCTCTTTATATACTGTAGACACTAATTCATTTCTGTGTTTGTCATCAGTGCGTGTGGGCTGCACCGAGTCAGATGTTCACGTAACACTCTGGTCATTTTCCCCAGCCCTCCTGCCACCTCCCCGACCTTCACATCATGGGGGGGGGGGTTCAGTCCACCTTGAGCCATGGAGGACAGTAGGGGTTTTACGTCCTAGTTACATGCATATCTGCATGTTCTGTATGATGTGAGAATTTATAAAATAATTCTCTAATGAATTTAAAAATCTCTCTAATGAAAAATGAATTTCAAAAAATTTAGAGATTTTACATTTATTTTTAAATCATAACTTTCAGATGATACTTTAAAGACACATACTATATTCTCATAGCAGTCCAAAAAATTCCTAGATTTCATGGATAGAAAACTCAGGTCCCCATAGAGAATCTCAAAATGATCTGCTTGAAACCTGATGATTTTATAATTAATAACATTAATGACTGGATAAAATTTTGCTTTTTTTTGCAGGAAATAAGGTGCGAGCAGGGGTCCAGGAGGGGGGTGCTGGGGAGCTAGCAGAGTGGGGTGCACCTGGACCAGGGCCAGGCACGAGGACTGCAGTCAGAGGGCTCAGGGTTTGAAGCTGTCTTTATTTCTCTTTAACTTTCTTAAGCACTTTATTACATGCTTCTGCTCAGCTTCTTCATCTGCTGAACGAGAGAACTAATTGGAAACATTTTTCACAGAGCAGTGTTTTCTCCCTGAATCCACAGTGTTCCCATGAAACCCTGCACTGTGGGGGAAACGGTTCATGTCTGATGCAGGAGTCTGCTGTCTGCCTGTGTTCTTCTACCTCACAAGCAAGTCCTGCTGCTGGGCAAACGTGCTTGGCTCAAGGCTGTTGCAAACCAGCCCTGCAGATGAGGAGGAGAGTGTGAGGGTGCCAAGTGTCTTCTCACAGTATGCAAATTGCATCCAATGTAAGTTCACTCCTCCAAGATCCACCCACCCCCAAACATGTGAGCATCTTGTGTATTGCAGTTACATTTGTCATTGCAAATGTGTAAGAAAATGAGGGCCACAAACTCTTAAGTTTTCTTACGCAGTGCAGGAGGCTTTATCTCAGCTCTGATAATAAAGCCAAAGCCAGGCGCATTTCCAGTAACTTGATGAGTTTCCCCAGCTGCTATGAGTAGCAAAGTCTCCTTAAATAGGAAGACAGAGTTACTCTGAAAACCAGACTGATTGTTATCATCTGTCTAGTCCTCTGCAGTGCATACTAACGTCTTCTTACCTGGCAGCTTTGATGCCTGTGAATGATGACCCCCGAGATAAGGATCCTCCTTCTGAATGCTGTTGGCTTTCCCACGTTTAAACAAGGTGCTTGCATCTCATGCGGTGGTGAAGCTGAATAACCACCTCCAGGTCACAACGGAAAGCTCCACTTGTGACATTATTACTAATTACAGGGGTTTTTTTAAATGCTTTTTGGGTTTAACAATTTTTTGCCTTCCCTTAAAAATGCCCAAACATAAAAGGGAACAATAAACACTTTGGGCTATAATAAAAGCTTAATTTGCTCATTCTAAATGTTAATTTTCATAGATTGCTGAGATAAAATTGACACTTTAATTATAGACTGCAAAGGAAGGAGGCCATATTTCTTTGAATATTTTCACGTTACTGCGTTTAAATGGCATTGTCCGTACAGTGGTCCAATCAATCATTCTTGGAGGCGTGAAGGTCTTCGATATATGTGGAAATTTGCACTTCTAAATAATTAGTTTAAGTATCATTAAGCTTTTGAAAGCCCATTTCTGCTTAGTATAGTTTGCATATTAAAATGTATTTGCTGAGGTTTTGGACTATTTCAAATGTGGCCATCAATAGACTAAAACATATTAAGCTACAAATGTCCTCATGGATGTGAACTTCACACTGTCCACTGCTCTGATTGGTTGTTTTCTGTGGACCACTGAGATCACTCTTCTATTGTATGATGCTGAGACATTATAGCAGTATGGTGAACAATCCACACTGCTTAGGGACCTGGGTCATGATCTGTTCAACACCTGAACCATGAGTGTAAAACCCTCTCAAGAGATTTGGAAATCAAAGCACACTGTCGAATCCTGACTGGTGGAGACTGTCCAGGAGTGGTTGAGGTTCCCAGCAGGCACTGTTATCTGCTGCCTGTAGAACCAGGACTGGTCCACAGAACCCAATCACTTCCACCCCCCAAAAGCTTCTGCTTTAAATTTCAATGCCACTACTTCAGATTTTCATAAAAAATTGTTCCAGGAAGAAACACACACAAAAAAATGAGAAAGGTCCCAGTCCTACAACTTTGTACTGAAACTATCTGGAATGAATAAGCAATTCATAAGGTATGCAGTGATTCAGTTTCAATTCATGAAAACTATACATCTAGAAAAAGCGATTTAAAAGATGAGTTACATGCATGTACCAACTCTTCAACATGAATATAATTATGTACTGCAACTAACATAAATAAAAATGTTTTTAAAATAAGGAAAAATGATAGTCCTAAGAAGATTCATGCATTATGAGTGTTTTGGTCTTGAGATTTAAGACCATCAGTGTTCAAAACATTAGACTGGATAATGGGGGTTGCCTGGCTTGCCCAAATACTTCACAAGACCACAATTATTTCTATCAATAATTTTTGCAATTTTCAATGTGTTTCTAATGCATCTGATGGAAACAAATCAGTGGTCCTTATTTGTTTCCCTTCTCACAATCAACATGGTAGCAACAACTTCTGCAGTCTTTGTTTTCTTAAAAACTGTTATGTTTGTGTCTGGATATCTCCACAAAGCCTCATGGGGTCATGGGGGTGGGCTTTTCAGAGGCAGGTGCATCTAGAGTTTGTGACTAGTTCATTGTCTAGTGCTGGAATTGGGGGATGTGAATGGTACACCCGTGCTAGAGCAGGTAGCCTGCATACAATATAATGGAGGAAAAGGAGATTTCTGTTCCCCTTTGCTGTCTTCCTTGTCTCAGCTGCCATGAACTGTTGCCCCCTTGTCAGGCTATTTTACCTTGAAACCAGTTGATTACAGACTGAAACCTCTACAGATCATGAGCTAAATAAACCTTTCCTCCTTTACCTTCAGGTATTGGATGTTTTGTTTCAGCAATGAGAGAAATCAGCTAAGACCAAAGTTGGTCCCAGAATTCAGGTTGTTGCTGTGACTATACCTGAATAAGTGGTTTGAGAGCCTTTGCGAATAAGTTGTGGAAGAGTTAGGAAAGATTCAGAGGTGTTACCTGAAAGAGTAGCCCTGGAATGCTTTAAGCTGTTCTGTATGGGAGATCCTGGTCTGAGGTCAGAAGACCAGAAGAATGCTAGAAATCCTGCAGTAAATACCAGGCTTGGGAGGTTTCTGATGAGGAGTACTACACTGGCTGTTGAACCACATATAATGTGTGTTATGGCTTGGCAGAAAGTTTGTCTGCATTTTACTCATGTCCAGAGACTTTGCCTGAGACTGAGATTAAGTGTGGCAAACTAATTAATCTTGCAGAAAAAATTTCAGCACAATCAAAGGTTGACATGGTGGCATGGCTACTGTTGGGGGCTTTTAGCCAGATTTATGTTGAGAATCAAAAGCAGAGAGTGCAACAGAATGATTTAAAGTGTTGTGAGTTTGGCCAGAAAGGGAAGCTCCAGTAAAGGTGGGTACCATGAAGATAGGGCAGAGACATTGACTGCCAAGAAGGAACAGGAGAATACAAAAATGCCTTGAGGCATCACAAGAAGCAACAGAACTCCACCCTCCGCAGCCTCAGAACAGCAAATGTGAATGACTTTGCTTTGAGAAGAAAGCTGCAGAGCACCAAGTTCCAGAATGGTGGCTGCTGCACCAAGTTCTAGAATGGCAACAGTACAGAAAGTTTGTTCCTCAGAACTAGATTCACAATGCCCAGTGCTCAGCAATCCAGACACTTGATCCTTACAACTAAGAGAGAGGAAAACCTGGCTACTGGCCCAGATGGCAGCAGACCTTGGCATCATCCACATGATGATGGTGTTTGGAGGATGTATAATGCAAGAGTTGTGGGGTTAAGAAGGCTTCCACCCAGATTTTAGGCCTGAGAGGCCAGGCAGTGGACCCCTGAGAGGGCAATGTGTAAAGCTTTGAGTATGAAGTGAAAGGTATTTTAAAAAACTTGCAAGGTGGGAGCAAAGCCAGCCCAAAAGAGAAGCCATGGGAGCTACTACCACCAGAAGTGCCATTGGGGCAGAGCCACTCAAACCCTTTGGAGCACACATCTTGCCACAGATTTCCTGGGACACTAAACAAGGAACCACAGCACTTAATGATTACCCTGCTGGATTTTGGACTTGCTTTGAGTTCATTCCTTTATATTCTCCTGATTATAACTTTTGGAATGTAAATTTCTATCTTGTGCCATTAAAGGTTGAAAGTATTTAACATTCTTCTCATTTGTACAGGGCCTCACAGCTAAGAGTGTGCTTTGTATCTGTGAGGAGACTTGGAATCTTGACTTTTCAGCAATGCTGAAACTGTTAGGACTTTGGAAACTCTTAGAGACGAACTAAATGCCTTTTGCATAAGTGGATGTGCATGAGTCTTGGAGGGGAAGTTATGGTTTGTGTCTGGATATCCCCCCAAAAGCCTTATGTGGTCATGGAGGCAGGCTTTTTGGAGGTGGTTAAATCTAGAGGTTGTGATTAGTTCATTGTCTAATGTTGTAGTTTGTGGTGTGAGTACTACACTTCCTCTAGGGCATTTAGCCTGCATACAATATAAGGCAGGAAAAGTCTTGTTCATCTCTTTTGCTCTTTTTACTTTTGCTGTCTTCCACTAAAATGAACTGTTTCTCCTCTGTGATGCATGCCAATCCACCCTTGCTTTGGATCCAGTGACTATGGACTGAAACCTCTACAAACTGTGAGCTAAATAAACCTTTCCTCCCTTAACTTGTGGATGTTGGGTATTTTGTCTCAGCAATGAAAAAACAGTAACTGAGACAAAATCCATCTACTTGGAATTAAAAAAAATACTATACCAATTTCACTTCAGAATGTTAATCTTGAAGTAGTAAAAAATCCTTACGTTTTAAAACATTATCTCTATGGCTGGTCTTTGTTGTGTGTGTTATGATGAAAACGAGATTGGGAGCCCTGGCTTCATGCCTGGCTTCCCACCTTGGTGAAACCTCAGCACAGTGAGTAGCTTCTATCTGACACACTGCTCAGGACTGGGGAGGGTGAGGAGGTCAGAGAGACTGAGATCCTGCCCGCTGACCTCTCCTCTGTAGAACTGCTTCCTCCTGAACTAGCAGAGGGAAACCCCGGCCCAAGTGAATCCAGCCAACTGCACCCAAAGCAAATCTCCTTAGGGGTGTGGGGTGTGCAGGAGAAACAACCCCTCACCTCTCCACTGCTCTGGCCCAAGACGCAGTCTCTGTGGGCAGTGGGTGAAAGCAAGGTGAGGCACTCTGAAATCGTGGAGAGCCTCCCTCACCTTGGGGCACGGAGGGGAGCGCTCTTGGCTCCAGTCAGCAGTGGCCGAGTCTCCAGTTGCTGAGATGAGAAGACCGAGACAGGCAGTGGGCTTACCTTCACACATTTCCTTAACAATGTTCCTCTGAGGACCATTTCTGGATGCTTTAATGTTTTTCCCAGTTTTCACCAGCTCTCCTTGGATGTACAGAGAAGTGGGTCAGTGCAGCTCTTTGCTTTTTAAAAAGCGTTTCGTACGCTTGTGATACATAGTGAATACATTCACAGTTGAAGCATGCACAGCGCACGCCTCTTTGTGCTCCCCTCCCCTCCCCTCTCCCATCCCCCGGTCTCCTCTTAGTCCACCTCACTGTGTTCTGCCCTCTTCCTATCATTCGGCTCTTCATGGCGTTTACACTCTGGGTTTCTCCTATAAGGGAACCGTGTGACATTTAAGCTGTGTGTGCTTTGTGTCACTCAGCATTATGGGTTCAAGGGCCACTTGTGTCATGACAGACACTCATAACAGGTGGATGCATTAATCAGTGCATTCCTGGTGCCCACCTATCCTCACCAGGGACCTTCTGGACAGTGGGCTGGCCGAGGTCTCGCCAGGGAAGGAGGGAACTCACTAGGGAACCTGCAGTCTCTCCCGCTCCTGACATGGTCCACTGTGGCTGGGTTCCTGTCGTCCACATGATCAAACTCTAAGAATCTGGCTTCTGAATTTCTAAACAAGCTGGTGAATTGCACGTTAATGAAAACCCATGTTCATGTCTAAGGAAGAGATGCAAATACGTGATATGGCAGACACAGTTTCCAAATTCAAGTTTCATAACACTACTTTAAGGCAGTTAATGATTTTATAACAAGACACATCTTAGTCTATGACAATTCCTTTTCCCATTTATTCACTTTTCCTTGCTATATACTCAGCTTTCTATGTTATCAATGTACCCTGATATTAAATTGTATCTCCTTGAAAAAGGAAATCTCTGCTAAAAATTCCTCAATGCATTTAACTACAAACCATAATTTCTTAATATAAACTTTTCTGTTAAATGAGTTGTCAAGTTAAAAATAACCAAGCTTTACATTATGTTCTTATCTATTAATATAAATTCAATGAATATAAACTCACTTTACATTCAAACCAAAGGAAAAAAGTGAGTCTAAAATCAGATACTTAGGTAGAAAAATTTTAGCTTCCAAATGACATACTCTGTGTTTAAAAAATAGTCAAAGATATAAAAATATGGTATCAAGTCATTTAAAAAATACTGAGAAATGGGGAAATACATATAAATTACCATTAAAAATTACCATGACTATGTACAGTATGTAATAGTTTGTTATAGTTTAAAAATGTTATATTTGTTATCTAACAATAAGCTGGCAATACAAAATGTTAAACTCTTATCTCTGGAACCAGAAACATAGTAGTTTAATATGGTCAATCATAAATAATCATATACATTTACATGAAGTTTTAAATGAATTTCTTCTATAAATTGCAAAGGTATAGCAGTTAGAAATATGCACATCAACCGGGAAAATGTTTTATAGTTAAAAACTCAAGAGCAGCCCACAGAATGGAAGAAAAGCTGGACAGATCACATAATCTGATGAGAGATTAATGTTCAGAATATACTGAGGACACTTAAAACCCAACAGTAAAAACCCAACTCATCCCACTTTGCAATGGGAAAAGGACTGGAGATGTTTCACCAAAGAAGACGTGGACTGAATCCATGAGTCACAATAAGCCTTTTCTCCTTTCTCCTTGATTATTTAAGGCATTTTTGTCACAGTGATGAAGCGTGGACTAACACTTAATTCTTCCCTCTGAAATATTCCTGAAATCATGAGATCTCTCTCCGCTTTCATTGCACCATGTCACCTCACAGCTTTGTACACCAATTTTATAAAATAAAAATCATCTTGCACTTTTGGAGAAGAGTATTTCGTAAATTTCATTCTTCTGCCTCTAAAATGTTTGTTTGCTAGGTGACGACCTAGTAAACTGAGTCTCTAGAATAAAACTCTGTACTTATCTGTATTTGTCCTTGTTTTCATTTTCCTGCCTCTCATCTGGATACTTCAGCAGGGGTCTCTCCAGACCTGGTGATTTCCAAACCTGAAAACCCAGGTGTCATGCGCCTGCTGAAGTTTCCCCTTCTTGGCCAGACATGGGCCCTCCAGGAGGCCTGGTGCCACGCTTCAGATCCGCTCTGCAGGTTGAATGGCTTTCAGTTACTGGAGCTCTGCAGGGCTGAGTCCGTCTCTGCTCTCCTGACGCTTTAGATCGATGCGGCTCTTGAAAGCCTCTGAGCTCTCCTGGGAGAAGCAACTCTTTCCTCTCTCATTTTATTTCAAAAAAATTTTCTCCCAGTGCAGTGTACTGTCGTTTTTCCAGCTCCTTCTGGTTTCTGGCTTCAGGTGTTCAGAGCTCAGGGATTTGAAGTTCTTAGGATTTACATATGCTGGGAGACAGGGGCAGGAGGATCTGTACAGAGCTTTCCCATTGATTTGCAGATGCTCGACTTTGTCCCTTGCTTCAAATTCTCCTGTCACAAGGCCTCCATTCTGTATAAGTCTTACAGGCATTTTATTAAGAAGAAACCTCTTAGGCTGTGCATGGGTTCCTCTCAATCTTCCTACTGACAGTCGCATCTGTTGTCTAAGTCCTCACTCTGTAGATTGGCTTTGCCTGTGGAAATTCTACGTAACAGTTGAACTAGGGCTGATTTTCGCTGCCTCTTGAACCACATTTGTCAGATACTGAGCCTGATCCACCTCGCTCTAGAGCCTGGACTTCTGGGGATCTAAGACTTGAATTTGGGGGCATCTGTGCACTCCGTTTCTCTTTGCTCTTCACTGCTGTAAGTGGAATACGGGGTATGTACCTCACAGGGCTCTAGGCCCATGTAAATCAATTAATTCATGAAAATATCTGAGACACCAAATGGCCCTGAGCCAGGGTGCCCTCAGAGTTGTGACTGTGGATCTGCTGGCTGTGGAATGTCCCAGGTTATTCAGCACAGGCTCCTTCTACTCTCCTGAATCTTGTCACCTCCAGACAGCGCTCTCATCGAGAGGGAAGAGGGCCTTTGCCACCCACCTTGCAGGGCTGTGGCCTGGAGCCTAAGTGCTCCTACACTGAGCCCCCAGAGCATTACATGTGGCCACAGCTCTCCTGTCCCTGGATTACTGCTCTTACGAAATGGCCACAGGCTGTGAGTTTTCCCCTTCTGCTGTGTGAGGGTACACAAAGCCGGTGTCACCCCCGAACCAGAGCAGAAGCCCTTACCAGACCGTGAGCAGGCACCTTGGTCCTGGCTCAGCTTCTGGAGCTGTGAGCAATAAATCTGTTGTTTTTAAACCAACTATTTTATATTGTTATATCACTCCACTTAGAATACAACAGTTAGTGACTAACTCTGTGCCTGTGATATATGTGATGTCATTTTTTGGATATGGCTTTCATAGGAGAAGCCTATACTTCTCCACCATCTTCCTCCTAGTGATTGGGATGTGGACGTAATGGTTGGAGCCTCAGCAGCTGTTTTGGACCACACATGAAACTTCTTATGTAGCAACACAAAAGGGGACAGGAAGTGCTGTCCCAGTGCTGTATTTGAATACATCAGGTATATGTTATGTGAAACACGTGTCGAGATTGTCTTCATTCAATCCAGGCCAAGGTCTCTGTGGTTCCCAGCCAGTATTAGCTCCCTCCAGGCACATTGCATCACAATCGTCTCTGTACAAAACAGCACGGAGTTTCCGTGTAGCCCAGGTAATCAGATTGTATTCTTCCAGTTACTGCTGGGTCACTTACATGACCCAGCACCAGGTGACTGCAGTGTAAACAGTCCATGCAAACTCTAAGTAGGCAGCAGGGATAAGACAGACAAAACATACATATTCAGCACAGCTGTGATTTGGTTCCTTCTATTTGTAATCTGTGGTTGGGTGAATTTGTAGACACGGAATGCTCAGATTCCAGGAGCAACTAAACACACACACAGCATACACGGGTGAGGTGACAGGACCGCAGGAGCCCTGAACCCAAGAGAACACTGAGGTTTCCACACAGAACAAGTGGATCGACCTGTCCGGGGAGACCTGACCCTCCTGGAAAGCAAGCTGGCTTCCCAGAGGAAACCCATCTGGTTACCTGGGTATTGGGGACCTGGCCAAGAATCCCCATCTCCCAAACGAGTGTATGACTAAGGCTCAAATAAATAAGGAAAGTGGTATGGTTTTAAGGCTCCAAGAGGATCAAAACCCTCTAACACAGTTCAAGACGCTGGGGGCTGAGACAAGGAATGTCTCTGGGCAACCCGTATTTATTTAGTTTTCAAGCAAGGAAGAGGTTAGAGTGGAAAATACAAGAAACTGAGCAGGACCTTGGGAGTGGTTCAAGGACTTTTCCAAGTAACAGATTATGTTTAATTTAGGAGAAGTATCTTAGGAGAAAGTCTCCAGGTTAACTTTCACTATGGGAGTGAAATGCCTGCAGCTACAGTCTTTATTTAGTTCATTGGGGTTGGAACCAGGCGTCCTCAGCTGTGACCTTCTTTTGCCCTTCGAGGCGTCTCTTAGCTCTTGGGACAGCCATGCTCTGGCCATGCTTCAGCCCTGCACATGTGTTCAGTTTCCAGCTTCAGTGGCTCCCAACACCTGGGGAAGCAGCAGAGTATGTCATGGACACGCCCAGGGTCTCAGGTGGCTTCTCAACCCAGACCCAGTGGAAAGCACCTCCTTGTAGGGGCCACAGCGGAATCATAGTGTACCTGCACTTTGCAGCATAAACACACAGAAACAGACTGCAGCACAAAATCAGTGCGGAAGAGACACCCCAGTTCAACAGGCGATGGTTCATGGAGGCCTACAGGCCCTCTGGGGAGCACAGGAGCACTGTATGGGTGACCACGTCCTGTTGACCCCAGGGTTTACAGGTGTCCTGGGGACCAGGGCAGGCAGATGCCCAGGTGCCCACGGGGGCAGGATCTTTCTGGAAATAGCACGTTAAAAGCACAATTATTTTATTGGGTTCATGCAAAACTAAAAGTCAACAGGTCTTCAAGTTGTCGTTTATGGGGTCAGGAGTCTGGCATCGTTTCAGGTATTGTGCCCAGGGCACACTGGCACTGCTCGCTCTTCTAACCCTCAACTGTTTATTTTTATGGTTAGACAGACCATAGTAAGGAGTTTTCCTTCCAGAAAGATTTTAATAGCAGCAGGGGGGCAGGGCTGCTGCTGTCTGGGGAAGCAGGACCTGTCAGAGGCCTTTGGGAGGGCAGTGCTAGACGCATTCTTTCCTAATCCCAAGGCCACGGCTGACCGCTTCCCTTCCTTTCCACCTCTCTACTGTCCTGCATCTGCATTTAGCTGAAGGTCACCACTGTGACTCCTGGACTGATAAAGCCATCCGTGGGTACCTGGCTCCCTGCAGATATAGCTGGTTATGAGCAACTGTTTGCTCTTTCTGGACTCAGAAAGTTTCATTTGTCCTCAGCCCCTGCATCCGCCATTCAAGTCTGCAACAAATAATCAGCAAACCTCACCCATCTGTGAGTTTTCTACTGTATTCCTGAAGCTTGGGCCTGGCTGAAACCCTGCCTGGAGTTCAAGTCACCAACATTCTCAGCTAATCCCCTGGGGAGAGTGCTCTTCACCTGTGTCCCACTGCACCGAAGCCAGTTCCAAAACTGTGCGGGCACTGCCACTAGCAGCTTCAGGACAGACCCAATTTCCACAAGGTCAGGTGGGCTTGTTAGTTTGTTGGTTCGAGTAGAATAAATCAGTTACAAACTAGTTTATGCAAAACAAGAATGTTGGGCTCATTTAACTGAATAAAAGATTATTGGGGGGTGGCATTTTAGCCTCATATCCAAATGGTCCTGAATGCTGACTGGCTGTTGTCAGAGAGCGGGCCCCTTCTCCTGGGTCTGTGCCCCTCTGCACTCACTTGCTGACTTGGGTTCCCTCTGTGCCGGGAAACACAGCCCTGGAAGCTCAGCTGATGTGGTCCCTGTACTTGAGCAGCCTGGGAGGGCACTGCGCCTTCTGATTTTAGCTGTCCCATTAGCTCTTCCCAAGGGACTCTGATGTCACTTGCTGCTGGGCGCAAAGCTATCCTCTATGACCAGTCATGCTTCTGCAGGACTGGGTGTTTGCTGCAGCTGTGTTTCCCCTGAAGCCCCTGGTGAGACCCTAACTCTCCATGGTCACATCCCCAAAGGGACAATCATGGCCCTGGATTAAGTAAGGCAAGGGGGGGATGAATTAAAAAATTCAAATTCAAAAGCAAAAATGGGATTTTTGAGTTACACACATAGTTATAAAAGTAATTCAAATGTTTTACCTATGGAAAACGGGGGAAAACAGCTGGGCAAGAGACAGAGTGGGAGTTTTACTGTCCCCCGCGAGTCTGTTGAGTGATATTTGATGTATATCTGTTTCTGCATATCCAAGCTATTTCAATTACCATTTAAAATAGAAATAAGTAACGGGAGATTTAGTGGACAACACACTTGTGGGTGCGAGTAGGGATGCTTATACAGAGAGCCTAGGCAGGACCAAGTGCTTCTCTCTACTGGTGTGAAATTTTGCTATTTGTTAAAGGAATTCCAGCTCTCCATAATTTGAAAAAAAATGTAATTTTTAAATTTCCATTTCTGCTTTCTGTTGTATACTAATGTTTTAACCCCTTTTATACTCTGATAAATCAATTTCAACCAAAGATTACAATTTAAAAAGATATAATAAAAGAAACAAATTCAATGACATATTAAAAATAATCTACTGGTAGTAAATAAGATTTATCCCCCAAAATGCAATAGTTAATGGCATATTTGAGGATCTGTTGCTATAATATATTTTAAAAGACAGATATATTTCATTATCTCAGCAGTCATTCAATGGTACTATGTATATTTTCTGATTTAAAAGTACACAAATTCTTTCAAAGCTAAAACACAGATACTTCCTGTACACAAAAGAAATATATTTCCAAACATTATTATTTTCTCTTAAAAATCTTGGAGTTAATACTCTTCGCTATTTAGCACCCCTAGGGACTGCTAACCTCACTATCATTTTAAATGGTGCTGGGATGTACAGACAATTAAGAAGGTAAGAAATGAACATAGGCTATACAATTATTCAGGAAGGGTAGGAAATAATGATCTTGTGCAGATGATGCAATCAGCAAATGGAAAAGATTGGAAATTAAGTGATTTAATAGAATTTAAATGAAAAAATATACCAAATATAACAATCATTTTAAATCAGCGCTCATTGTCTATAAGTGGTCATTTGTTAGACATTGATTTTAGAATTTATCATTTTTGTTTTCAATTCATCACCAGAAGAATCCATGTAAATGCAATAATCTTAGTCAGCTCACCATTTTTAATGAGGCTACCTGGGGTATTTGCTAGTAAGAAATTTTTTCCTCAATAGCAGCTGCATTTTACTGTAATTTCTAAGCAACTCTTTCTTCGGTATAAATAATAAAAACTGAGGCTTTCCAGCTCAGTGTTTTACATCATTTGTAAAAACTTTATGAACTTGAAATGCAAATCTGAACACTCTATTCGCTCTTATTTTTTCTCTCCATTTCAGTGTGTAAAGTACTAGAAGTTTGCTCTTCCAGTGCTCCATACCCAGGCCATCCTAGCTAGCTGAAGCACATTCCAGAAACCTTGCTTTTGCTAGGCCTCCATAAATTCTCATGAGCACAGAAGTAGCTGAAATGCTGATGTGTCTCTACAGAGGCAATGTTTAAAAGTGATGAAATAAGGTTGTTTTAAAGTCCTTCTATTTGAACGACCTGAACTCTGATGTGAAATGTCCTGCGCCCATGTACAGCCTGCTCTTTAAACTTTCCTGTTTGAGTAGAGCTGGAATAGAAATTTTAAGCCGTGACAGAAGATCCACAAGGGGCATCCTTCAGAAGCTGAAGGTGGCATAAGAGTAGGCATCAAACCCCATCCAGAAAGCAGGCTGTGCTGCACAGGTTGGCTGGCCGCACCCCTGCCGCTGGCAGGCAAAACCAGCCAGGCCTGAGCACCCCTGCGGCCACCCCAAGGTAAGGACTGTGCGTTGCTCAGGGTCACATTCGGGACTCAGCATTTCTTTGGGAGGAAAGGGGAAATCTTTCCTGCGGGCTGCACCACAGAAGTGTGACCCCGTAGACAGTAGTAATTTGACACTCATCTCTTTAGCTTGATGAAAAAAAGAAATAAAAAAGAGAGAAAACTATGCATTAGTCCCACCGCGTGTTCTAAAGCAAAGGACAAGAGACAGAAGGGAAATCTGTGCAAACACTGGCAGTTCAGTATGCACCTTCCAGTAACCTGCAGGGAGCATCTACTGCTACCACACGACCAAGAATTTGGAGAAGAAATTGGGGATTATAAAAGGAGTTAAAGGAAAGCTCTGAATAGCTGGAGGGACATTTGCATAATCCTGTAAGTATCCAGGCTCATCCGAGGCCTGCCGTCAGCCAGCTACCCAGTGGATGCCAATGAAGACAAGGCCCGGAGCATGCCAGAAGCACATTGTTCTTCCAGAACACAAATCATGCATAAAGTAATGAAGTGAAATGCAAGATGAGTGATTGAGGCCATAATTGAATCCAGAGGTGGGAAGTGGGATCCAGGGGCTAGCAGTCTTTGGGGGAAGCTGTCTCAGAGAGGCCCGCTGCGTGAATACACACATGAAAACCCAATCAGTCATGCCCCTGAGATTCAGAGAGTATGTCTGCTGTAAAGTTATGCTAACTTCTGGCTTTCTGTGTGTACTCATTAGAAAGAACTCCCCCCCTATGGCCCACGCTGTTAAGCTTTGTGTCCAGATGTCCCATGGGGGTCCCATGCTAAATGCTTGCTCGCCAGCCTGCAGTGCCCAGAGGTGCTGAGAGGTGATGAAGCCTTCCTGAAAGGGGACCCAGAAGGGGGAAGTGAGATGTTTGGTGTTCTCCAAAGGGGAACTCCAGCCTCTTTTGTGTTGTTTTGTTTTCATTTTTTTAGTTTTGCTTCCAGACCACCATGAGGTAAGCAGCTTTGCCCCACCACACCCTCCCTGCCATGACGACCTCCCTCAGCAAACAGCCACGGACTGACATGAATCCACAAGCCAAGACTACTCGACCTTTTAATGAGCTGCCAATCTTGGCATTTTTTCAGATATGTGAAAAGTTAAGTAACACAGCAGCTATGCACAGGAAGTGGTGCTCCTGCTTGACAGAAGAGCATCTGAGTAAAGCCTGAAAATTCTGTGCAGGAAATTTGTCTGTTTCCCAATTTGTCCACTGGTAGATGTGTTTATTTATATCATTGTTACTCCTAGCGGGTTACAGGGCATTGTGGGTTAGTAGCTTCTTTATTGTAGTTGGGTACTGATCACAGGGCCTCACACATTTCAGACCAGCACTGCACCACCCTACTAACCTCCGGGTCCCCAGTCGGTTTTTTTATTTGCTCCAATTCTTTTAGCTTTGGCCACTGGCAGGCCTTGTGATTGCTTCTTCTGTCCCTTGGACATTGGAACACAGCTAATCATTGGTTTTGTGGGGCTATTTGCATGTAGTGTTTGTTGCATGCATAGTACCTCATTATTTCCTGACATACAAAATAAGACAAGTTCATCTTGCATGTTTCCAGCCCCTGTCTTTCAATCATTCATTTCAAAAAGTCATGGTTTATTTTTTTGGAAAATAATCTGAACTAAAATGTGAGTTCTGGATATGTGCACCAGTCAATCCTCATTGTCCACCTGACTGAATTTAGAGGCTCTTGGTGAGCTGACTGGCGAGTGGGGTGCTACACCAGTGAGTGGATTTATCACTGATACCAGAATGTGCTGCTAGGAGGTAGGCCCAGCTGGAGAGGTGGGGTCCTAGGATGTCTGCTGGAAGGCCTGCTTCCCCGGGGTCCTTCTCCCAGCCACCATGCAGTGAGCAGCTATGTTCTGCCACACATTTCTACCCTGATGTTAAACCCCAGAAGCTGTGAGCCTCAGCAAATCCCTCTTCAAGTCGTGGTAGTTGGAAGTTTTTCACTGATGTGCCCACATCAGTTTATTCATTCGCTTTTAAGAGGATGTCTCATGGATTTCAGTTTTATGAGATTATGAACATAGCTGCTATAAACACTCACAAATAGGGTTTTGTGGGCATAGATAAGAGTTTTCAAATCCATTGGATAAATGTGGAGGAACACAGTTTCTCAGTTGTACGATAAGGGTGTATTTAGTTTTCCAAGAAATTACAAAACCTTCTTCCAAAGTGGCTGTACCTAATTCTATTCAGGTCGGCACTGTGTCAGAGGCCCTACAGCTCCACATCCAGCCAGCACGCAGTAGCTCCGAGAGGACTCAGGCCCTCTTAACCATTCCGAGAGGTGTGGTGACTTCTCAGTGGTGCTAAACGTGGACTTTCATAATGATACGTGGTGCCCACAGCATTTTTGTTGCTTATTTGCCTGTGGTTCTTCTGTCGCTCGTGTTTGGATTACGTTGCTTCATTTCTCATTCCTAGGACTAAAGGGAGGTTTGCATATTGTGTCATAAGTCTTACCCTGGATAAGAGATTTGCAAGTATTTTCTCTGATATATTCACTCTCATCTCTTCTCGTAGGAAAAGTGTGTCACAGTTTGGTTACAAGTTTTCCATTCATCGGGACACAAACTGTTACCACACACTCACTGGTGAGGAAAGCCCATTACATAGTCCAATCAGTTGTTATTAATCTCAGCAGAGAAAAGGGAAAGAAAGAAAGTAAATAGCAGATGCACTGTATGTTACTTGTTTTTATCTATAAATATTTGTTTGTTTTTTTCTTTTGGTGTTTAATTTACATATCTAAGCCCAGGAAAGTTTGTGGCATACTGTAGGAGTCAACAGTGCAAAGAAATGCATAACGCCTGAAGAAATAATTCTTAATACTTAAGTAAACTAATCAGTTGTGTGGAGCTCTTTTCCAGAAGGAATGGTCTTCACCCAGGTGCTTCAGAAAGTGAGCAGGGCTGCAGGAAGTTCAGCACAGAGCCCCTGGGCCGGGCATGGGCAGAGGAATGCCAACCTGGTCCACTGCAGGGACGCCTTCATCTGCAGGGCTCTGCACCTGCAGTCTCCTGCCTGCATCCTGAGGCCTGGGGTGATGGGCTGATGGAGACCAAGGACGTCAGGTCTGGAGCCAGTGGGGCTCCCCCTGCCTTCCGAATCACATCCATCTGATCTGCTCATCTCGTCCCTAAGGCTTCCAGACGCCTCCGAAGTTTTTCTAATAGGGTGCTTCTTGGAAAGGCAGACCATATCCTTTTTGGGTTTAATTTCTATGCTGAGTCTGATTTCACCCGCTCTGGGTACTCCAGTTATCAGAGAGATGCCAAACACTTGACCGTCTAGGAAAGACCGACTTGCTCCCACCTGGTGACACGTGAAGGCCCTGTGATAACCACACTTCCCAGCTGGCCATCTCTGCGCTGCTGCCCAGGCTGACTGGAGCCTGCATCATTTTAGCTGCCAGCACATCCATTTCTGCTTCTGCTGGGGTAAAACCCCAGAGCCCTCTTCCCCGTTCTGTAAGGGACACACAAGAAACAGCACTGGAAACAGAGCTTTTGAGAGATTAGTGTCTGGTTTTCTTTAATGCTTCAGGACTTGGAGTGAATTTATAGGACAGCAAGAAGAACAATTTCAGCACCTCATGCCCTTTTCTGTCAGCACCCTTCTGGTCACCCACAGCCGGTGCCCACACCGCTCTGCCAGCAGCAGCGTGGCCCTGACAGTCTCCTTGCAGGATCCTGGCTTCTATGCCTGCTCCTCTCTCCTCTGAGCTTTCCCTCTCGTCTATACTACAGTCCTGTGGGCCACAACTCCCATTTTAATCCATCTTCTGTTATGCTGTCAAAATGAGCTGTTACCTCTAGGAACAATCTTTTGTCCCAAAATCCCTCCAACGCGCTCAGGGCAAACGCACCTTTTAGCCCGTGTACAGGAAGTTGAGGAGCCAGCAGACATCCGAGGGGACCTCTGAGTGATTCCACGGGATCTCTCTTCCTCCAGCGCCCTTGTGGGTCTCACGCATGCATTTCCTCCATCACCCCTGTGCTGGCTGCTGTAGCCCGAGGACCTGACTCAGCTCCAGTCGCCTCAGTGCTGCGGTGAAGACCAAGGCAGTCTGCTCGAGAAGCGCTGGAAACCCGGTGAGCAGACCCCACGCTCGGGTGCACAGAAGGGGCGCGCGACTGGACCCACACCCTCATGCTCCTGATCCTGCAGGTGTTAGGAGAACTGAGAAATCAGTACCCAGCCAAGCACATTCTGATGTCTACTGAGTCTCAGCTTCTGCCAGTTGGCTTTTTCGCCAATGCAAACTCAAGCTTCTAATTATACTGAGCTGCCTCAAGAATTTGGTTATAAGGTCGAAGGTGTAACTCGCTGGTGGAGCGCTTGCCTACCATTGCTGAGGCCCTAGGTTTGATACCAGCAGTGCAAAAAATACGGCACAATAAAGTAAAATAAGAAAATAAAAATAAAAGAATTTTATTGATAAAAACATTGTGTTTTTCAAAACTCCAGTTAAATTAGGAATAGATGCATGTATATATAATGTGTGTGTTTGTAGAGGGGAGCATATATATACACGCATACATACCTACATACATACATTTACACATATAGATACATGTATAGTTGGACTCTCTTAATGGATGTGATAAAGAATAGGAGGCAAGCTAGTGAGCTGGAACAACTTTCTACTTGAAAAAGATTAAGCAAATGTAGAGTAACAGAAGCATCTTTAATCACACAAATGAGAACATCATCATCTCTGTTCTAAAATATTCATTGATAGGTGACTTTAAATAATGCTATGAACTTCAAATATTAATAGGTTCCTAAATTCAAATTAACATCTGATGTTCAGGATCAAAATCCTTACACCATGTGTAGTATCACTGTGTAAATATATGAAATTTCAAAGAAAAAATGGTTTCTAACATCCACTTTGACATTTGCTATGAAAGTTACAAAACAAAGAAGCTGTTACCAAAGACTATTTACACAGAGAGAAGGAGCGGAGGGCTTCTAGGCTGGCCAGATTTTTCCAAAGACTCCTTTGAAATATATAAACCCACAGTTAACATCCCTAAGCTAAAAGTAGCAGTATCAAGCTGTCCAAATAAAACCCACATCCTAGGCTAGGTTAATCTCACAGGATAATTAAATCTCAGATGCTCCCTGAGAGGGGACAGTCTCTGAAGCCAACCCCTAGAGAGGTTGAGTACATAGTGATTAACTGTCAATATTTGCCTATTTATGATCCTATTTGGTTAAGGCCTCAAAAAGCAAAAATAAATACAAAATGAGTTCAAGAAGACAATTGAATGTTACCGTCTGCTTAAAATCTGAGGCTTAACAAAAGGGTCCCAGTTTCCCAAATATCTACATCACAAGCAGGTTAGCTCAAATAAAATCCACACGGAAGAAATAGCGCAACTGCAACCCAAGTGAAATTCATGTGGAAGAATCAGACTGATTTTGCCAGAACAAAAACAACAACAACAACAACAAAATTTCTCTGAAGTAAGGAAAAAAAAATAAAAGCACACAACAGCTGATTGCTGATAGCTGCTAGGAGTTCTGAAGGCATCTTGGGGTGCAGGGTGTGAAGGGGAACCCCACCCAGAGGCTCTGGTGTTTACTATTCTCAATACTGAGCGAGTTGTACCGCTGGAAATATAAGAATTGCTGACCTCCCTCAAAGAATACGGGGTGCCAATGGAATAAAGGATAGAAAATAATTATCACAATACTTGTCCTAGAACAGCTCAATAAAGCAATGATTCTTATTTCTTGTCTTTCTTTCTTTCTTTTTTGTATCAGGAATTGAACTCATGACCTCAAGCTTGTCAGGTAAGCACTTACACCACTGAGCTAAATCCCCGGCCCCAGTGATTCTTATTTCTGTGGAAATAAGAATACCATCTTTCGAATTATCAATAAACATATAACTGCCTCAAGTTTATTTTTATTTTTACTTAAAATGATCAGGTATCATTGCATTATAATGAATATTTAATGGATAAATGTTTGGTGACAGTGGCACTGAAATTTTCCATACTTGATATATTGCCAGTGACCATTGAATAAATAGAGCCCACCACCCTAGATGCTATAAAATTTTCTTTATTTCCATATAAACTCAGACTCTGCATTGTATTGAAAATATTAAAAATTTAAGATAGCAGGAAAATGCTTACCTTATCCTGACAAATAGATATGTCACATCATGTCATAACCTGAGAGGCTCCATGGTGACAAAGACACATCATTCATGTCCCCTTTCTGTTAGAGATGACATCTGAGAAGCCACAAATACATCTATCTTGTGAAAACTATGATGGGAAAGATTTTCCGTCATAAAATGAGTGTGATGTTGACGTTGCTATTTCTTTCGAGAGGACCAAAGCCAGCTATTCATCTGGCTCTAACAAATGTTATGATACAAACATGAAAGGCACAAAAGCCACCAAAAGATTGCTGCACTGCAATTTCCCACTCAATTACACAGCGCAGACTGGCGATCGACGGCTTCCTAGGTCGGGAACCGTAGTGGTAAGGAGTGCTCAGGAACACACAAGTTGAGTACATAATCACTTCTATGTAGAAGATTCCAGGTAAACACAGAACAAAGAAAACCGTGGGACTGTGTCTCTGTAGCCATCAAACCCTCGGAGAAGGTGCCCCAAGGAGGCTTCGCCTGGCCAGTGACGACCCGCAGTCGCACTCACACCTTGGCCTACGCCCAGCACACTGTGCGCATTTGCCCCATGTTTTCCGATTCCGTATGCTTGGCTGCTGTGCCCGGAACCGGTCAGCCAAGCCCTGTGTATCACTGAGACTTTCAGTCAGAGGCTTCCTGGAGGACTCTCAACCAAAGAGGTCAACAAAGTGAAAGAACAGCCAAGCAGAGGCAAAGCCAGGAAATGACCAGGCACAGACAAATGGGAGCCAGTGATGGGTCAAATCATGGCTTAGCGATGGTGATCCAGAAAAGCCACATTCCAGGGAAATTCAGCACTTGCGCTGCCTTCATTATGCTTCATACATTGCACAGAACCAAAGTTTCCATCTAACTTTCTTTGGAAGAATGACTTCCACCTCTTAAAATAGCTATAAATTCTACGCATTTGCAATTTCAGTGAATTTTACATGGGTAAATATGCCAAATTCAAAATCAAATTTAGCTGAAATCCAAGCAGAAGAGATTGAATAATCTCTTAGTAACATTGATGTACTTGTACACACATGCACACACACATGCACATAGAGCGGAGGCTTAGAATTCACAATCAAAACCTCGATGTATAGAAATACACAGTATGAATTTGTAATTAAGTTCAGCTTGCTCCTATAACTTCTCAACAGGGAAAGCAAGTAATTTTCTCTATGCTAACTTAGTCATTTCCAGATTACATTTTAGTACTTGAAATTAACCAGATTAATTTTCGCCCATAATTAACTTGTTCCGATTTATCCAGTCTCTTTTTGTCTTCCCCCAGAGCTGCAGAGCAAGGCTAGAGGCTGGTGCATGCTAGGCAGACAGTCTACCACTGCCTCCGATCCCAGCTCCCCATTGTGCCTTCTTTGAGTGAACACTCTGCCCTGGTTTCCTCTCTTTCCGCTTTCCCTTGATTCCCCTTTTCTCCTGTGCTCTTAGAGAAGTGCACTGTAATCTCCTCACAGGAGGAGCAGCGCAGCGTGACTGTCAGGCCAGCTACCCCAGAGATTGCACACGTACTCTCACACGTGCTGCTGCTCTTGCTGACGAGGCAGGTGCTCCTGCTGCCGACGTGGCCATGGGAACCACCGTGAGGATGGGACACTGGGTGCAGCAGAGGGGAGGTGGCCAGAGCCTCGCAGACTTGCTTTTTCAGGGCGGCAGGTGGGACAGGTCAGGGTAGCCGTGGTGGCAGCTCTCCACAAATCCTGTGCAACAAAGATGCGTTTCTCCTGCTTCCTGGGCTGAATACACGTCTCGGGGTGGTGGCACCACGGAATGGCCAAGTTCGGGGTCGTGGCTGTCAAAGGCCTCTCGAGCATTCAGGGGCTTCCGGTCTGCTCTCCTCAGCCCTCCTGTATCTCACGTGCTCCACTCTGCTGTTCCGATTATTCCGTTTACCTCCTAATACTACATTTAACACGTCTTATACACCTCATCCGTATCTTTTTTATTTGCTTGCCATTGATAAGTGCTGGATTCTTTTTCAACTACTTTACAAAGATATGAAGCGCTCAGCTCCTTGGTGAAATGTGTCTGTGCCGGCTCAGGGAGGCGTTCCTGAGGTTCAGCCTGCCTTTGGAGAACTGCCTGTTACCCTCCGCAAGATCCCATTGTGGTAAATACGCTAGAAAATTTTGACAGCTCCACTGAGTCCTTGAGGGGCCCTGGAGACGCTGGTCCTGCACAGTCCCTGAGACAGCTGCGGAGCGCAGAGAGGGCTGGATAAACACAGGGCGGTCTCCATCCTGGCGATTCTCTTAATGTACGAATAGTTCAGCTCAGACATCTTCACAGATATATTCCATTAATCTTCTTTGGAGAGGTTAGTTCATATTAAACTATTATACAACAAAATCCATCAGAGTTAGTGTCTAATTGTTCTTCTATTGAATGTTTCTCGGGAAGGATGCTACAGAGTCATGGACACTTTCAATTTCCTCCTATTTGCCTACAGAACATAATGACTGAACCATCTGCAGGTATTTCATAAGATGTTTTTTTCAAGTAGAGATGTTTCAAATTACTATTAATGCAAAGCAACTCTTGTTTACCACTTGACCTATTGTTATCTAATTTGGTCAACCCTTCACTTGCTTTCTTGAAGGTAAATTTTACTATCTTCGTCTTTGCAGAATTTGCTTTCATAATTACACTTTACTAAAGCTGAAAATATATAAAGCTTCAATCACTGAATAATTTGATTTATATGCAAACAAATTTTAAGGAACTCTTTTACTGAACATGATTCAGTGCCACTGTAGACAAACATATTGATTTTAAAATAATTCCTCAAAAGTCTCATGACTTTGTAATTGAGTTACTGGGGCTGGGGATTTAGCTCAGTGGCATAAGCGCCTGCTTTGCAAGCATGCAGTCATAAGTTCGATCCCTGGTACCGATTTAAAAAAATAAAAGAAATGTAATTGAGTTACTGATGAGTAACAAGGTCAGTACACTCTGTCAGGTCTACCTCTGTGGGCCTGTAAATACACGGATGGTCAAGTGTGGTCCGTCTGTGGATGACAGTCATCTATGAACCAGTATCAGCTCTGTGATATGCATTTGACAGACATTCAACTAACATAAAATAGTAATGTTTTCATGTGTATAAAATATTTCAAACAATCAGAGATTCTGTTCTCATCAGCAGAACAGTATATCTGATTTGGACACAGCACAAATTACATCTTAAAGCCACAGATTCAAGGTCATTTCTCTTCCAAGTACCTTTCTGTTCTTGTTAATGTCATAAGAAAATCATTTTTCTATGATGCTTTGGATATGCAGATCTGTATTTAGATATGAATTGCTATTTAAAAATCAGTATTGAGCTTTTTAGCTGAATTTATAAAAGCATTGACAACAACACTAATTGTTTCACCTTTCACAGAATAAATATCCAAAAAGTTTGTTTAACTGATTGAAAATAAAATCAAACTTTTGGTAGAGTACATTGATTTTCTATTTGTAGCAACTGATGACACTGTTATAAAGCAATAATCATTTTACTCTTTTAAAATATTGCCTATTAATGAAGACTGCACAGTAGCAGACACTGGTTTCTTTTCTTATTTTGGAAAAAAGAAAAACGTTGTTTAATTAAAACAACGTGGATATTTTCCTTTAAAGAAGATGTCTGCTGTTCAGATTTAGAAGACCTCAGAGAGGGAAATAGATGTTTTCTCAGACTTAACCTGCATGTTTTAGGATCATTTTCCTGGTCTTCAGTGATACCATGTACTATTCATCAAAGTTCTGACAGAGACTGGAAGCACAAAGGAAAACTGTAGCAAACTACATTAACTTATTATAATTTGAGAAAAAATATTATTTTGTTTTAAGAATTATACCTTGGGATATAGCTCAGCAGCATAAGTGCCTGCTTGGCAAGCACAAGGTCCTGAATTCAATCCCTGGTACTGGAAAAAAATTTACAAATTCAAAGTAAACATAAGCCTGATGAAATCCAGACCGAAAAAAGGTAAACTATGAAATAGAGTCACTGCGATTTTAGTGGCTAGAAGCAGATGTTCTGGGACCATACAGAGAGGGGCCATAAACCTGGGGAGAATCGGAGTGCAAATAATTAGAAGAACAATAGCAAAAATTCAGGAGACATTCCAGTCACAGTCTTGCCCCTCAGCAGGAAGGAATTAATGTCCCCTGGGCAGCCAGGTCCCTTTCCTATCTTGTGTGAATTTGGAGCCAGGTTCTACAGCACTTACATGGCCTCAACTGTAGGCAAACACAGAATAAAAGAAAATATAAAGCATGAAATAGCTCCAAATTAATTGCTCCAAAGTGTGGCTGACAGAAGAAAGTTTAAAAATTTGTTCATTCTTAAAACTATTCTTCCAGCTATTTCTGTATAAAAGGAGATGCCATATGGATTTACAATCTGTTATAGAAATTATAAAGAAGTTAATGTAGGTCAGCACAAGCAATAAAATCAGACTGCTTTAATGACCACAGATTTTAAAGTTATGAAATATAGTTACAATATACACATGTGATTCAATTCCAAGATAAAAGAGAAAATAAAAAACTTCAGTAATACGTGAAAAAAAAACCTGTCCAGGAAGAACTGAATAAACACCCAATGAAATAACAAAAATAGCTTTGTGAGAATTCACACTACATTTTCAATAAACTTGTTAAACTGCAGAATACAAGTATCAAAATTGAAAAATCACTGGGCAAGAAGGTAGATCTAAGAGGTAAAGTTTTGTAAAAATATCCAGAATACAGCACTTACAAAGAAGAAAGTGAAACATGCGAGGTAGAATGTTGGAGCCATTGAAGCTGAGTACACCTGTGGGGCTGTGGCATGGCCCGGGCACGGCTGACCTGAGAATGAGGAGACACCTCAGGGGGCAAGACAGGCCACAGCTAAGGACACCTGGAGACTTTCTCCTAGGACAGTTCTCCTTGATTAGCATCCTCTGTGGCTCAGAGGGGTCCCTGAAGCCCTCCCAAAATCCTGCTCAGGTTTCCTGCCTTTTCCACTCGACTCCTTCCTTGTTTTGAATAAATACAGGCCGCCCAGAGCATTGTCTGTCTCAGCTATCAGAGTTACAAACTCTGCAGAGGATTTTGGTCCTCCCGGAGCTCTAAAGATCATGCCACTTGTCTCATTCATTTGGACTTTCACCACGCACTCGTTTAGGAGCTTGGGGATCAGGGCACAGGCCCCAGCAGTAGAAAAGGGTAACTTTCTACGTAAGGTTTCAAGTTTCAGTAAGAGACTGAACAGGGGCCAAAGCAGTGAAGAAGAAAGGAAAGTATTCTAGAAGCGAATATGAAGAAATCCAACTTTCTGCATGTCAAACATACTAAAAACTACGTGTCTGAGACTTATCTTTACAAGAAGAGGCAGATGGGCCACTGAACCAGAATGCACAGCTCTGACAGAGCCTGATTGGACCCTGGATTATGACCCAGAAGGCTTTACAGGTTAGTGCTGAAAGGACAGACACTTCATTAATGAAGTGACACTCAGAGCCAGAGAAGGTTAAATGGGAAGAACTTGATTGGCCACCAGTTTTATCCATTTTTGTCTCCCTATTATGTTGAAAACACTTATTCTGGTGACATGGAGGTATCATCTACAAAAAGATAATTACATTAGTCTGCCCAGCATCCCAAAGACAGAGAGCAGAGGAAGGAAGAAGGAAGGGAGGGAGGGAGGGAGGGAGGGAGGGAGGAAGGAAGGAAGGAAGGAAGGAAGGAGAGTAGTTTAGAAAGAGAGGAAGGGAAGAAGGAAGAAGAGAAAAGTGAAGGAAGAGAAGAGACCCAGCAGGCATGGTGGCTTAAGCAGAACTTTACACGGCAGCTCTGGGGCGGGGTCTGGAGTTCAGCTGCTTCCTTCTGAAGAATAGGGAAGGGCTCAGAGGACCAGGGAAGGGCGGAGCTCAGGTCAGGTGTGAGCAGCCCCGAGTCTCCTGCTGTGTAAAACAAGCCCATTTATTTGCACAACATTCCATGCTTGCTCTTATAGATCTATATAGTTTTATATTCTGGTCTGACCTTCTTGTTAGACTAGGTTTTCACCAGTAGGTAAATTCTGGGTAATCTAAAACTAAACTTCTACCACTTATTACTTCTCTCCAAAGTGTCAGAGGCAGCATTTAAGAAATGCAAATATTTATTATTTGTTTATTTCAAACAACTATATTTCTTTAAAATGTACAATGGTTTTTAGAATATGCACACACATCTGATTCTTAGGTAGCATAAATACCATCTGGGAGCTCACTGAAACACACATGCTGTCCCAGTTGCTTTCCCATCACTAGGACAAAGTGCCCCACACCTACGATTTAACAGAGGAGAGGTTTATGTTGGCTGAAGGTCAGGAGGTTCAGAGAGTGGTTACCTGGATCAAAAACAGAAACCGTGTGGCAGAAGAGTGGGGTGAAAACTCCTAAGTTCATAGCATCAGGGAAGCAGAGAGAGAAGGGAGGAGCCCGGAAGGCAAAAGACCCTGCCAGCTTATGAGCCAGGAGCCTCCTCTTCCAGCCAGGCCTCACCTCCTAACATGGGACTTCTGGGGGACATTTTAGATCTAAGCCATAAACTTTTGGTTCTATATCCCATGTTAAATTCACTTTACATCCTTCAGTCCTTTAAAAGAAAGTTTTCATAGTTACAAATGTAGAGGTCCAGATTCAAATTTTAATTACCCCTTTCACGGAGGCCTCACTTCACTGGGTGGTAAAGAATAAGTGAGAGGATGGACACAAACATCTCAGAAATGGAATTTAAAAAATGAGTTGAGTGAATGGGTGAAAAAGATGTGGCATTTTTATGTGATGGAATATTGCAATGGAATATTACTCAGCTGTTAAAAAGGATCATCTTGAGGCTTTTATAGGTAAATGGAGGCAATTTGAGACTATCCTCATAAGTGAAATAAATCAAATTCACATTTGTTAATATCGTATTGTCTCTCTAGTATTATAATAATAATAATAATAATAAACTGAAAGAGTAATAAGATCCAAAATGTATAATAGATATTGTAATAGTCAAAGGGGAAAAAAGTGCTTGAAAGGAAAGAACAACTTGTAAGTGTACACACATAACTGTACATATGTGTAAGTGTGAAGGATAATAACCATAGCACTAAGTTTTTGATAGTTGATCAAACAGAATAGTTTGTGCTGTCATTGTTTGATTGTCCACTTTTTATGCTTTGACTTTGTAACTTGAACAACTACTTCTAAGATAACAATATGTAACATATCAACTAGAGATGATTTTTAATGTCATTGTTTTTTAAATTCTGTATCACTTCAACCCTTTTTTTCAGTTTTGCTTTTTTTAAAATAAAAAAAGCACTGAGCATCATTTTTCAGATAATTAAATCCACTCGTGCTAAGCACAGTTTTACTTAGTGACCACCGTGGCTCAGACAGCCCTGAGTTAAGTCAGTAGGAGTCCTCTCTGCTAAGGAAGTGCAAGACTCCCAGGAATCCGGGACGTCACTCCAGGAAAGGGAAACCCTCCCTGCCCAGAGGCCTTCACCAGCACAGGTAGGGATGACGCTGCCCCTTCCAGCCCAGCCTTTCCCTGACACCGCTTAGGCTGGTCATCACGGGCCACCATCTGGGTTTGTGCAAGATCTCACCTCCCCCAGCGTGCTGCACCATCAGTGACCTGTGTCCAGTGCGTGGGAGAGCGTGACTAGAGTGCTGAGCACAGCACCGCTGACCACAGGCCGCACACATCTCCCTGACGCCCTGGGGGTTTCTATTGGTCCTTGGACCGCACAGCATTCTTGCCTTTTTACTTCCCAGGATGATTCTCTTGAAGAACACAACACAGAATGTGTGCACTCTCACGTGCTTGGGTTTGAAACTCTCACCCCCAGGTATTTGTGGTTTATCATACATTGCCTCTGATCACAGTGCACTGAAACAGCTCTTACCTCGCTGCCCGTCAACTGACAGAAACACCCATCAGCTACACCACCCCGCTGGTCCTCAGCAATGACTTCAGGCTGAGAACACGAAGGTCTGCCAGTCAAGCCATTCTGCAAGGGACTCTCACAAACCACGTGTTTTGTCACACTCTGAAGACCCTGTTTGCAGAATCAGCACTGCTTCCTAAAGAGTATTAGAAAAGCACAGATCATCACATAAATCCACATTAGTTTACTTGGCTGTAATTTGCAGTTATCTGATCACTAACTTCTGCTTTTATCAATTCCCACATGCCAATCCCCAAACACATTGTTTTTCTTCTGGTCTTTTTTTTGTCTATATAAATACTCAATCTACATGAAAATGCTTTTCCCTGTATAAATAATGCCATTCCTTTTGAGTATTTAATCACTTTCCCAGTCTGTACTATGTAAAATGAGTTCTTGTAAAAGAAATACACCAAGAACAAGAACTTGACATATAAAATTTATGACATTGCATTTTAAGAAATACGTAGGTAAACCAGTTGGTTAAAACAGAATCTCACAACGTATTTCAAAACCACTCTGCAGATTCTGTCATGCAATTAAGAATATTTCCAAGGTAGCTACAGTTTTTAGTGACCAATGTTGAGTTGTATTTTAAGAAGGGAAATCCTCAGAACTTACTATTTTTTTAATACACTGTTCAAATGAGTAAAATCTGGGACTAATGATTTGAATTGCTTGTCTAACCATGTCTTTTCCTAATTTGCAAGGAAATGTATTCTTTTCGTTCCCCCATGGAAATATATTGACATTTGTAAATAAGAAATTAATTTCAGAAATGTCTCCTTCATGGCCTCCGTAACATACATGGCGCACTCAGGAGTGGGTGTGCTCATTTTCTCTGGGATTGGATCGGGAGTCACCTCCCTCGGCAGACTGAATAGGAACCGTGCACTAGCAGAGTGTTCTCCATGGTGGCAATTTGTGAGTGGGCAGCAGGACATCTGTCACAGCACACGCCCGTGTCAGCCACACAGCAATCACACACCTTGCCGGGAACGAACATGCACTCAGCTACGTGATAAAATAAACCTGACTCAAAAAATATGGAAAAATGCAGAGCTTGGGTTCAAGGTGCGTGTTCTTGTGAGTAACCACGCGACTGCTTTGAGGTAAGAGTGTCTGCTTTGAGGACAGGCAGCGCTCATCTCTGTCCCCTAGACCAGCACACTTAACTGACGCACGCAGTGCATCCCTCCATGACACACTGAGTTTCATGAAGGATGTGTACTTAATGTGTTCCATGCATTCAAAATGCTACTTTCCTAAAAAATGTACTGTTGGGGACAGCACATTATTGTCAGCTTTCACTTACTGTCACAAAGACTAGAAATTGGGTTTCTAATTTTTGGACTCCAGAGTTGCCTATTCACTCATTGACTAAAATTTGTGCCTGATAGAAAATCACAGGGTGAGCCAGGCATGGCAGTACACCATGGCAACGTCTGCAATTTGGGAAACTGAGGTGGAAGAATTCCAATTTGAGCCTAACCTTGGGAACTTAACCAATTAGAGATATCTGGTCTTAGAATTTAAAAATGATGGGGTGGGGAGAGAGGGAGAGAAAGAGAGAGAGACAGAGAACACTTCCAAGACCCTTAGCCTTGCTCACATCATAATCTATTCTCCAGAGGGATAGCTGCCTCCCCAAACCTGAGAATATCTATAATTTACCTAAAAACGCCTTTGTGCTTTAGTGCATGCTTGCCATACGTGATGACCACTTTCATCATAAGACATTGGAACTGTATGATGCATCTTAATTCCTTTTTTCCGCCCATCTACCCCTCCCTTCAACCCTTTGTCCCCTTCCCATTTACGAAAGCTCTGTTTCTCTTTTTCCTTCACTTCTTTCTTTTATCAAAATACCCTTTTCCTTCTCTCCCTTCTCCCTCCCTCCTCAACCTGCCCCTCTTCTCATCTGAACATGTCCTCTCTCCGTCCCAGTTTCGACCCTCCATATTGCTCCTTATTTGTTCCTTCAGTTTCTCACACAAGAGAAACACTGCGGTACTTGCACTGCTGTGTCTGGTTTATTTCACAGAAGACTATGGTGTCAAGATACATCCTTCTCAGACACGCATCTCACCTTTGTCCTTTGTCATGGCAGACCAGTAGTCCACTGCATACAAACACCACGTTTTCTTTATTCATTCATCTGTTGATGGCCTTATACGCTGTTCCCAAGATTTAGGCATCATGAAGAGTTGCTAAGAACAGTGGTATGCATACATCACTTTAGTGTGTTTACTTTAAACCTTTTGAGAAGATACTTAAAAGGATCAAATAGAATTTTAGTTTTCTTTCTTTCTTTCTTTCTTTTTTTTTTTAGGAATCTCCATACTGATTTTTGTAGTGGTTTTTTCAATTTACAATCCCACCAACAGTGCAGAAGGGATCTTTTTTTTTCCACAGCCCTGTTAGCTTTTGTTATTGGTTTATTTCTTGATGGCAGCCACCTCCTTTGACATAATTTCTTTCTTGACTACATTCTGGTTTTAGAATTTTGATAAGATATTGACAGAACCTCAATTAGTCTTTGTCCCAGAAGGAAAATCTTTTCATGAGGAAGGTGACTATCCCTTTATTTTTAAAGAGAACATTCTATTTTAAAACAGAATATTCTCCCAATATTCAAAAACAATATCAACAGGATAAATGCATTGCTTTATATGATTTTGCATGATTTATGAATGTCACTGTGAAGCAGTCAATGAATTCTTCTCTTATGTACATTTGGAAAATAACCTAGGAAAGTTATATTTAATGAATGCTGTGGTTTTATAAAGGAGGATTATGTTGATAATGCCATGCAAATCCTAAAGTTCTGAAGGCTGGAACCATACACCCTGCGTATTTGAAACTCTTTGCTTCTAACAAAGTTTTGCATATATCAAAATATTAGTCCAGGTTACAAATAGAATTATGGCTGGAGTGACTTTCCTTCATTCCTTTAATGTTTGTTTAACATCCGATACCAGACAGGCACTGTGGTTCAGCGTAGCAGCAGTGGACAAAACATAACAATCCTCCATTCATCAGAATTTTACAATTTTGTGGGAAATAGGTTATGTGGTAGATAATATCCAGTGTGTGCCAATTTTGCGTGCACCATTTTGAAGGTTCGTCAGTTATTAACTTGTTTAATTTCCACAGCAACAGCATGATCTGAGTGTTATTTTATCACCATTTTTTTTTGTCAAAAAAATAAAACACCATTCAGTTCACGTCCACAGTTTGCATGACCCAGTGAGTGTTGGCGCCTCTGAGCTCCAGTCCTGGACAGCTGCTCAGCCGCGGCCCTTCCTCAGGAGGGCACTGCTGCACGCGGAGCTGCTCCTGGTAAGAGGGCTGCACTGAGGAGCGGTGTGGGGTGGGGAAACCGACAGCGAGAGTGGAGCTGTTGCAGGTTTTGGTGACTTACTGATAGTGACAGGTACTAGCAGAGGAACACAGAAAATTAAAATACAGTTATTGCTCAAACAGGATTAGGATGCAAGGCTAGGGCTTAACCCCATGGCAGGAGGCTGACAAAGTCCGGAAACCTACTGCCAAGGGTGGTAACACTTGTGCTCACACTGCTAGAAAAAGACCACCCAGACTCAAACAGCCCCACTCACCGCACTGTACCCACCAGGAAACTAGTACTTTCCTGCCCACACCCAAGGTGAAGGCCTCCAGAAAGGGGTTCTGGAAAAACATTTTCCTTCCACAACTAAGTGTCCATGGAGGTTGATTGCTTCGCAGTCATAAAGCTGTCCACACCCAGCTCTCAACTCGTTTCTTTTATGCAGCAGCGGGTTTCCATAGTTTTCATAACAGAGGGAGGCATCTGCGGATTGAAGAATCAGAAGTTTCCCTTTCCCGAGTCTCCCAGAAAGCAGCATCTCAGGCTGTCCGTTTGGGACCCGAAACTCCCGGACCGTACAGTGGCCTGAGCTGTTTGGATTGAAAGTCTGCGCGGACCTGCATCTCGGCGCAACTCTTTGGGACTGGTAAGCACGCCCTTCATCCGCAGGGAACTGCCTGGAAATCGGCATCTGGGCCAGGT